>JALIGW010000006.1:55215050-55290050 GCA_023053685.1 Diadophis punctatus similis | reverse complement strand
TAAGTGAACATTTCAAAGTAATAGCACTATGGTCTGATACATAAGAAATATCATATTATATTACATTCTAGAATTTGGTGATATAAAGTCAGTGAAGTTAAAATGTATATTCTATTTTGGTTGTATACCGTATTTTTCGGAGTATAAGACGCACCTTTTTACCCCCCCAAAAGAGGGTGAAAACTTGGGTGCGTCTTATACACTGAATGTAGCCCCACCCACCCAGCCACCCCCACCCTTTGGCCTCTGTCTTCCAGCAATTTACCTGCTTGCAGGAAAGATGGAAGAGCCTGTAAAGACAAGGAAGTCAGTAGCAGTTTCCCGACGAACAGCTGATTAGGTTTGCCACGTGGGAAAATGAAAGTGAAACTAACTGCAAAGAGGCAAATAGCTGGGAGAGACACGCAGGTTTTTATTTTTGCTGAACTGGCTGCAAAGGGGTAAGTGAATAACTATAAATGTCTGTAGAATGTTCAAATTATTAGACTTATTTTTTAAAGACTGCTTTATTATTTTTCTAGGGGTCTCCAACCTTGGCAACTTTAAGACTTGTGGACTTCAACTCCCAGAATTCAACAGCCAGCTTTGTTAGCTTTGCTGGCTGTGGAATTCTGGGAGTTGAAGTCCACAAGTCTTAAAGTTGCCAAGGTTGGAGATTCCTGTAAATCTAGACAACTTAACAAAATAAAGAAGCTTTTTAAAATAAATGCTTGCTCTGAAGAGGCCCAATGCTATTGTATTTTCTTTTAAATAATAGAGAATAATGTATACTTCCAGATATTTTAATTAATTTTAACAGCTCTGTACAAGTATAGTATGAAATGTAACAGTGTCCTGTTTAGTATTAGAGTTTAGTTACCTTGGAGTAGATCTATTTAAATAATTGGGAAGAATTAGTGTGACTACATTTAAGAAAACTTTCTGGCATAATGTACATTTCTCCAATTCTTTGCTATTTCTATGGGTCAGGCACACATGCACAGAAATACACAGCAAACAGTTTGCTGTTTGCTGTTTGCTGTTTGGCAAATTGCTTGGAGGCAGAGGCCTTTTTCCCTTGTTTTCCTCCCCCAAAACTAAGGTGCGTCTTATACTTCGGTGCGTCTTATACTCCGAAAAATACATCAAATGCTAGAGGTCTATTCAATTCTTCCCTATAATTATTCCCCCCACTAATGATTGGTGTCGTGCTGGTGAATTTCTATCAAGCTCAGGATCCAGTATTTCATTAAAATCTTCTCATATTACCATTTTGTCATAAATACACTCATCCAAGTATCAAAAACATGCTTAAAATGTAATATCTAAATTTGGTCCACAAACATTAACCAAAGCTATTGCAGTTCTTGATATTTTAGCACATACAATTAAATAAGAAATAATGTCAATAATAATAATAATCCGTTTTACATCAATTGAAAATCGCTTTTGAACCAAAATGGCCAAGCCTTTTGGTTTTGTCAAAGTATCTGTAGGGTTAAACCTATCCACCCAATCCAATTATACCAATTAACAGAATATCCTGCTATTTTAGTAAAAGTATTTGTCATTTACTAACTTTGGAATACTAGTGCGAAATTTAGAAATAAGCTAAATGAAGAAGATCATTAATAAAGATTTATCCTGTTCCATATGAGTCTCTTGTAGGTAAGCAATGTCTGCCCTTAACAATTTTAAAGCTTACATTTTGTTTCTTAGATTCTTACAACTCTTTCACATTAATTCATCCATACACAACGATGCTTGTACATACTATTAATTCTTCCTGAAATCCTGCTGTCGCATAAGTGACAGTTCTCAATTTCAGTTTCCCCCAAAAAGCAGCATATGTCCAACAACACCAATCTTCAGAATTTTTTTCAGAACTCTTCAGATTGAGGAAATAATGTCACTCTAGAATACTATTTAGCCCTCCATTACCTGACTCCTTATGACCTCTTCGGTGTTAAGGTAAAATACACTATTATGTTTCTTCCAAAACTCTTAACACAGTGTTTCCCAACCGTGGCAACTGGAAGATGTCTGAAGAGTTGAAGTCCAGACATCTTCAAGTTACCAAGGTTGGGAAACACTGCACATGTGGCACTCATCTTTCCTACTCAAAAATGCACCTTTCCTCCTCTGTACACCATGGCTCCAATTTCTATTTCATGCATTCTAGTTACGTATTTCTTTTCTGTAGGCTGCTACTGCCAAATATTTAGCATTGGGAAGCTTCTTTTATATTTCTGGTTTTAAAAAAATCTGTGAAATTATTGAAGACTGCTAGAACATGTTGCTTGCGTTCCCAAACTTTGTTTATTTCCCTTAAGATCATTCCATCTGTTGTACTCAGCTGCTCAACAATTTTTTCCATATTTTCCAGTTTTCACTTTGGCAAGGATTATTTTTCCCCCTCTGCCTTTCCAGCCTTAAAGCAATGGCTACAGTTCCAACAGCATTTGGTTCAAATGGAAAAATAAGATCCATTTATCAACCGTTTTAGTGAAACTTAGTCTCCTTTCTTTATGCATTGTACTTCTGTAATAGAATTAACGTTGTTTCTTGGCTTCCTGTTTCGAAATCAAGAATTCCAAGATTAAAATGTTCCTTAAGTCTTGTTTAGCACTAAGGGCTCAACATAGCTAAGTGGTATTCTTAGTTAGGGCTCATTCCCTTGTATCTATCAAGAGATATAAAAGTAATCTGAATGTGATTGTTAAGAAGTATGTATGATAAAAGAAGCGATAACTCAAGCATGAATGAATGCTGAGTGAATATGGATTGAATAGAAAAGTGGGTGGCTATATGAAAGACTTGCTTTGAAATAGTTTAATCATATAGAGAGAATGAGTGAGGATGGAACACAGAACAAATTTATGAGGGAAGAGTGAACAATTTGAGATGAAGAAGAAGAAGACCAAGAGACCAGAGGAACAAAACATCCATTATCAATTTATACAACGCAGAGAGCCCACACCCGAATCCTAGCAAAGAACTGGCAGAAAAAGTCAGATCTTTAAGGTACATTTAATAAAAGCAAAGTCAGGGCTGTTCAAATCCCTTGGGAGGATGCTATTCCAGAAGGCAGGTGCTATGATAGGGAAGGCATCCATTTCAGTTCCCCTTTAATAGGATTAGATTTAGATTTAGATTTATTAAATTTATATGCCGCCCAACTCCCAAAGGACTCTGGGCAGCTTAACAACAGAATAAACATTAAAAACATCTTAAACATTAAAACAATTTAAAACCCATGCATATCATTTCATGGCTGGATCTCACCAATTACAACCACGAGATCAACGGCCCCAGGCCTTCCAGAAAAGCCAGGTCTTTACTGCTTTTCGGAAGGCCAATAGGGTGGGGGCAGTCCGGATCTCTGGAGGTAATTGGTTCCAGAGAGCCGGGGCAGCCACAGAGAAGGCCCTCCCCCACGGGCCTGCCAGTCGGCACTGTTTAGCTGACAGGACCCGGAAGAGACCAACTCTGTGGGATCTCACCGGTCGCTGGGAGCTGTGTGGCAGAAGGCGGTCTCGAAGACCACTTCGAGTAGGACCTGAGCATGCCAGTTCTGTATGATCTTACTAAATGTAGCATGGATCAATAAAAGAGAATATTTGTAACTCAGAGTTGAACTGTGGGGTCCTTGCTGCTCTCTGAGCTTGGTGGTTTCCTTGCAGATGTTTCATTACCAAACTAGGTAACATCATCAGTCAAGAAAAGCACCTTGCTAAGAGAGCACCAAGAACCCCATGGAAACAGTGGGAGAAATACAACTTCTCAAATAATTCCCGTCAGCCAAACAATGCCAGCTGGCGGGCCCTAGGGGGAGGGCCTTCTCTGTGGGGGGCCCCGTGCTCTGGAACCAACTTCCCCCAGAGACCTGAACCATCCCCACACTGCTGGCCTTCGAAAAGCCGTCAAGACATGGCTCTTCCTGCAGGCAGGGGGAGGAGACTAGTTCCATCTGAGCTCCTCCCCCTGGTATGACTGATGGTGAATCATTTTTTAACCTTTTGTATATGTTTTTAATCAATGTTTTTAATCGTTTATTATTAGTGTTCTCATAAAATTGTTGTACGCCGCACTGAGTCCCTCGGGAGTAGGGCGGCCTAGAAGAATCGATAAATAAATAAATAAATAAATAAATAAATAAATAAATAAATAAATAAATAAATAAATAAATAAATAAATAAATAAATAAATAAATAAATAAATAAATAAATAAATAAATAAATAAATAAATAATGTCCTATGTCAGCTAGGGCTTTGTAAGTGATAACCAGTACTTAGAAGCCTATTGCAATCCAGGTAACTTAAATAGCAAATGTGTTACTTAGATACTGAAGCATGCTTCCAAATGTCACCCCATTTTGGTCCCCCTTAAGCTTCCTAGTGGTTTTCAAGAGGAGTCTTGAGAGCATTGCAGTACTTGTATGCAGTACATTGCATACAAGGTAACCAGGGGATGAGTGACTTCTAAGGGCCTCCCAATCCAGGAATGAGCACATATTTGGTACATAGGACTAATCTGTGGAAGGGCCTTCTTGGATACAGCTACCATCTGCTCTTTGAGCAGGAGCTGAAAGTCCAAAAAAATCCCTGAATTGCACACTGATCCTATCTGGAGAAGTGTGAACTTTCTTGAAATGAAAGATGGAGATTCCCATTACCTGGATAGTCTCATGTATCAGGAGCCACTTGCTGTTGTGGTAGTGGTGGAGAGGGCAGGAAGAGGCAGGTTACTTCTTGGTTTGCTCATCTTCCTTGTCTCCTCGTTCTGTGTATTGTTAGTTGCTTCCCGTTAAGTCATTCCAAGGCTCATTTTGTGACATTTTTATGTGTCAACGTTACTATCAATTACCGTATTTTTCGGAGTATATAAGACGCACCTTTTTACCCCCCAAAAGAGGGTGAAAACTTGGGTGCGTCTTATACACCGAATGCAGCCCCACCCACCTAGCCACCCCCACCCTTTGGCCTCTGTCTTCCAGCAATTTACCTGCTTGCAGCAAAGAGGGAAGAGCCTGTAAAGACAAGCAAGTCGGTAGCAGCTTCCCTATCTACAGCTGATTAGGTTTGCCACGTGGGAAAATGAAAGTGAAACTAGCTGCAAAGAGGCAAATAGCTGGGAGAGACACGCAGATTTTTATTTTCTGCTGGATGCAAGGGGGTAAGTGAATAACTATAAATGTCTATAGAATGTTCAAATTATTGGACTTATTTTTTAAAGACTGCTTTATTATTGTTCTAACCAGGTGTCTCCAACCTTGGCAATTTTAAGACTTGTGGACTTCAACTCCCAGAATTCCACAGCCAGCTTTGTTAGCTTTGCTGGCTGTGGAATTCTGGGAGTTGAAGTCCACAAGTCTTAAAGTTGCCAAGGTTGGAGACCTCTAGACAACTTAACAAAATAAAGAAGTTTTTTAAAATAAATGCTTGCTCTGAAGAGATCCAGTGCTATTGTATCTTTTTTAAAATAATAGAGAATAATGTATACTTCCCAAAATTTTAATTAATTTTAACAGCTCTGTACAAGTATAGTCTGAAATGTAACAGTGTCCTGTTTAGTATTAAGATAAGGCAGCTGAGTTAAACCCTAGTTTAAATAGTAGATCTATTTAAATAATCAGGAGTTAGTGTGATTACATTTAAGAAAACTTTCTGGCATTATGTACATTTCTCCAATTCTTTGCTATTTCTATGGGTCAGGCACATATGCACAGAAATACACAGCAAACAGTGTATATCATCTGTGCTGTTTGCTGTTTGCTGTTTGGCAAATTGCTTGGAGGCAGAGGCCTTTTTTCCTTGTTTTCCTGCCCCAAAGCTAAGGTGCGTCTTATACTGCGGTGCGTCTTATACTCCGAAAAATACGGTAGTTAGGCTTTTTGTTATTGCTGCTCTTGTCTTTGTGTTCTTGTTGTATTTTTCTCTGTACAAATATATCTTTGTTCATTTATATCAATATCAAAAAAGGGAATCCAGCATTAATTTATTTTATCATCATTTTTGAATGAGTATTCTGGACTTAGAATTGAGCTTTCAGTTTAAGAATTGGTAGGGTCCCAAGATATGATCTATGAAGAAATACATTGCAGATTCCTTCTACTACATTTGTTTCAGTGGTGGACTGCTGCTAGTTCAGACCGGTTTTTGGCGAACTGGTAGTTCCAATGATCAGCTGGCCCAGCCCACCCGCCCCTGCCCTATCCTGTCCTATATATCCTTCTTTCTGGCTCAGTTGATTGCCGTGGCACAGCTGATTTCCACTTACGCTGTTCTACTTACCGGGCTGCCTTAGAACAGTGTTTCCCAACCTTAGCAACTTGAAGATGTCTGGACTTCAACTCTCAGAATTCACCAGCCAGCGAATGCTGGCTGGGGAATTCTGGGAGTTGAAGTCCAGACATCTTCAAGTTGCCAAGGTTGGGAAACACTGCCTTAGAAGGTAAGCAGCTGAGCTTCAAATTGCTTTATTTTGAACGCTGCGCGCAAGCGTGTTAGGCACACACACATACACGTGCGCGACCACCGAACCGGTTGTTAAACCGGTTGCAGCCCACCACTGATTTATTTAGTGGTACAGTTTTAACTTCAGTTATTATGAGGGCTAGAAGGGAGAACTACTGGGTGTAACTGCTATTTAGAGAGAAAAACAGAAGTGTTCAGACAAGTGGGAATTGAATAAGAGAAACAGGATCTACCAGTATGATTAGCCTGCTTGCTTAGCTGGTTTGACTTCTCTGGGAAAAAAACTGCCAGATGATCTGGCAAGAGTTTTGGCAAGAGTTTTGCCTGATCAACCGATCTCAAAGGGAATGAATCATCAAATTGCAACTGTGGTTTGATTGTGCAAAAGTGCTTTGTTTCCTTTGACATTCCATTTTTCTTTCTTAAAAAGGATTATTCTCCCCAAAGAATGAATGGAAAGTAGATTAAGGAAAACGGATGTGGAAGCTGTTTGGAACAGAGTGATAAGACTTATGTAACAACACCCTAAAGGTTCTGCTAATGGCAATAATCAAAAGGATGCAATGGGAATAAATTATTCTGGAAACTGATGATGAGAACTAAGCAAGGAACTCAAAGAGTATGTGAAATTTAAAAAAATCCCATAAAACATGAAATTATGAAGCATTCTGAAGAGAGAAAATGTTGGAAGGAGCATTTTCGATATTGTTATGAGAATAATAGTCATATGCAAAGAGTAGAAATTGAAGCAAATTTTATAAATATTAATGTCCGTGGGGAAAATTGAATATTAACATAATATTAAAAAATAGTAACTCTGGAGATGTAACTGTGGAAATATTAAAGTGTGAATTTAGTTTGTTACGAGTAGCTGGGAAATTTGTTTAATCTGTGCATAAGACTGCATCTGTGTTTGATGACTAGAAGTGTGTCTGTATTTTTCCACTCTTTTTCCACTATTTTCCACTATTAAAAGGAAAACGTAGTAAACTGGAATGCAAAAACTACAGAGTGATTCTTAAGGGTGTCTTTGAAAGTGTTGGGCAGAGTTCTGAGTCAGAGAATACAGGAAGTGACAATATGTAAAACCTGGCCATGCAATTTTATCCTGAGTTCTTCAGCAGGTCATCAAGAAATGAATGAACGTGAAAAGAAAATTTATTATACATTTATTCATTTAGAAAAAGCATCTCATAAAAATGAATAAGCTTGAATTATAGAATATTTTGTTTAAATGTGAGCTGAAATTTTATACTTGCTAAATAGTATTAGAGCATAATATGATGAAAGAAAATATGCATGAAAATAAGTGGAAGGTTTAGCAAGTGATTTAGTCCTGAATAGGGAGTAAGACAAAGAAGTTCATGGCCCTTGATTGCATAAAAGTATAAGGAGTATTAGTGGTGATGTTAGAGGTTGGTTGACTGGAAATGATAATATGCATGTACTTTTGCTGTATTGTTGGCAAAGAACCTGAATGAATTGGACTGAATGTCAGATAGATTGTATAATCCAACTAAGGAGTATGGATTTGAAAACTAATGTATCAAAATGCAAAATTATGTTTTACAGAGAAAATGGAGTAGATAATTGCAAGTTACATATAAGTGGCAAAAATAACCTCTGGAGCATCTAGATCAGTGTTTCCCAACCTTGGCAACTTGAAGATGTCTGGACTTCAACTCCCAAAATTCCCCAGCCAGCGAATGCTGGCTGGGGAATTTTGGGAGTTGAAGTCCAGACATCTTCAAGTTGCCAAGGTTGGGAAACACTGATCTAGATGAACTTGGCAGAATGTTTACTAAAGATGGGAAGATGAATGAAGTGATTTTAAAATCTGTGAATATTAAAGGAAAGATAGGAGATACCATCTATGGACCATTCAAAAGACATGCCCAAAGGTCAAACAGAAGGAAACCACACCCCAGATGATACAACATTTCCTCTTTACCTTCCAACTATTCTCTAACACCCAGATAAGCAGGAGTATAAAAAGAAACTGATAACAAAGTGACAGTCGCATAGAGAACCACACCCAACACCATAGTCATCTAATTATATACAAAACTGGGTACGACAGGCAATTACTGTATATATTGCATTACATTTCTTCAACAGCACAACACTGAAGATGATATCTTTGGTAGTTAACGGAATGTCTACAAATGAAAACTAATCTAAGAGAACTTCCACAAACCAATATGTCAATCCTGGGCTGTTTATATTCCCTATCATGATAGGGTATCAGAAATTCAGATCTTTCTGGTCACTTGAATCCTCTTACGGACTTTTTGTTTAAAAATAAAAAAAATGAACTTGTGATTTACAGTTTGACAATTACATAGGATAGGTTATAGTATGAAGAGTAGCATGATGTCACTTGAGGAGAGAGAGAGAGAGGTTAAAATGGATTTGTAACAACTGCTGTGAAGAATTTCAAAAGTTATTTACATCTTTTTTGTTTTCTATTTTTCAACTTTTTTCTTTTCTTGTACTTTTTATTTTTTCTTTCATTTCTTTCTTTTTCCTTCCTTACTTTTTGCTGGTTTGTATCAGTTTGTATCTTTTTTTTAAAACTTTTTAATAAAAAGTATACAGAAAAATGAAATTGACATCTTTTAAAAAAGATCCTTACTGTTTCTTTGGTAATAAAAGCAGAATAATTTTATAAAGTTAGTAAATGGGCATATAAGGTTAGTCATTAATTTGGAATATCAATTATGTTTGTTGTAAAATTATGATTAATGCAAAATCATGTCTTTCCTAATGCAAAATTATTCAGTTCTAATTATTTTTATCGCTTTTAATAATTTCCACAATATTTCTTTGCATATATATGAACCTTAATCAAGCTAAGTCACTAGATAGAAATCTACAGTATGTCCATTATTTTCTTTTATCTGGAAAAGTAACATTAAAATTTATTGTTTCATTAGAGATGTAATTATCCAATTTCTCCTTGTAGCTGATGGCAAATTTTTTAAATGAAATTCTGGTAGCTTTCTACATTGACCACTCTTGATGCTTCAATTCTACCCTTAAAAGAGGAAATCCTTAAATGTCATGTCAGTTGTGTTGATTCAAGATGATCTGGCTTTTTGGCCAACAAACACACCATTTTTCCTTATCGCGTTAAACTTTTCTGAAATGTCTTCATATCACATTATGTAGTGTAGCAAAGTGTTGACCAAACTCTTGACACTTGTTTTAGTTTTGTCAAGTTCTGTTTGCAAATTTAAATGAGCCTGAGATAACTAGCTGTCAACGCTTACTTATTACAGCAAAACACCCCAACACAAGCATTTGGTTATATACAGTACATGGAAAGTACTACAGTCTTATCACCAAACTATTTCATTCTTTCATCGTTTCCTAGTTAATTAACAAAATTTAAACATATCACTCTAGATATTGTTACTAGGTTGCCAGAAGAGAACAGCTGGGAATGATAACCCCTCATTTGTTTTATGGCCTTGACCTAATAAAGTAAACTAAATGGAATAATTAAAGAGTTCATTTTTATACTATACTTTTTCCCTAAGTGTTATAGAAACACTTTCTATAAATCTAACAAATTAAATTATGAGTCAAGAGAAACAAATGATAACAGATTATGATATTCTATGAAAAAAAAGTGCATTTATAGGATAGAAACACAGAATATGTTCAATTATATCCTAAGCCAAAATTAATATTAACTATGCGTAAGCCACTTACCCATGATAGATAACAAGTCCAAACTCAAACATTAATGGTTTGCTGATTAACTGTTATACAACTGTTATTTTGACCATCTATTCCAACCACCTTTATGATGACTGGATGTCAACCCTATTTGATGGATCAGACCAGACAATACTCTCCACAGGAAGGCTAACTTAACTTATCTCAACTCAACTCAGTTCAAGTTTATTGTTGTTATTAACCAGCATTAATCAGGCTAAAGCTTCATTTATTGAAATTGGCTATCTTCCAAGTCTAGTTATGCTCTACCTCCTTTTCCTTCTTATAGTTCTTATATATAGCACAAGACCTAGACCAATTAAAATCATGAAACGCTCTAGTATAAACATATATGTTGTTGTTAGTTGCGAAGTCGTGTCCGACCCATCGTGACCCCATGGACAACGTTCCTCCAGGCCTTCCTGTTCTCTACCATCCTCTGGAGTCCATTTAAGCTCATGCCAATTGCTTCAGTGACTCCATCCAGCCACCTCATTCTCTGTCGTCCCATTCTTCTTTTGCCCTCAATCTTTCCCAGCATTAGGCTCTTCTCCAGTGAGTCCTTCCTTCTCATTTGGTGGCCAAAGTATATGAGTTTCATCTTCAGGATCTGGCCTTCTAAAGAGCAGGCTGCTCTAGGACTGACTGGTTTGATCACCTTGCAGTCCAAGGGACTCGCAGGAGTCTTCTCCAGCACCGTAGTTCAAAGGCCTCAATTCTTTGGCGCTCAGCCTTTCTTATGGTCCAACTTTCACAGCCATACATTGCAACTGGGAAAACAATAGCCTTGTCTATACGCACTTTTGTTGGCAGGGTGATGTCTCTGCTTTTTAGTATGCTGTCTAGATTTGTCATAGCTTTCCTCCCCAGGAGCAAGCGTCTTATAATTTCTTGGCTGCAGTCCCCATCTGCGGTGATCTTGGAGCCCAGGAAAATAAAATCTGTCACTACCTCCATTTCTTCCCCATCTATTTGCCAGGAATTGAGAGGGCCGAATGCCATGATCTAAGTTTTCTTAAAGTTGAGTTTCAAGCCAACTTTTGCACTCTCCTTCTTCACCTGCATCAAGAGGCTCTTTAGTTCCTCTTCACTTTCTGCCATTAGAGTGGTATCATCTGCATATCTGAGGTTGTTGATATTTCTCCCGGCAATCTTAATTCCAACTTTTGATTCATCTAGCCCCACTTTTCTCATGATATGCTCTGCATACAAGTTAAATAGGCAGGGCGACAGTATACAGCCTTGCCGGACTCCTTTCCCAATTTTGAACCAATCAGTGGTTCCGTGTCCAGTTCTCACTGTTGCTTCTTGACCCGCATATAAGTTTCTTAAGAGACAAATAAGATGGTATGGTAAACATATATAGACAAAATAAAAGAATGCTTTTATAGTGTCTACATTTACTTACACCCTGGCAGAAGATGATAAGGGAACATATTGCCTCTTTGCTGATATCATTGAAATGGGAAGCTTGCATTCAGAAAAAAAAGTGATATCATAATAGGTGATACAAATTAGGGTTCCGTTAAAGGTACTATACTAGAACTAATGATTATTTGTGCTAATACAATCATCATACATTTTTAGTAAATCAATAATCTCTTAACTTTTATACTGTAAAAAAGCAACTGCATTCAGTTTTGGTCGCCACGATGTAAAAAGGATGTTGAGACTCTAAAAATAGCAATAGCACTTTACTTATATACCGCTTCATAGTGCTTTACAGCCCTCTCTAAGCGGTTTACAGAGTTCAGCATATTGCCCC
Source organism: Diadophis punctatus similis (assembly GCA_023053685.1). Taxonomy (NCBI): domain Eukaryota; kingdom Metazoa; phylum Chordata; class Lepidosauria; order Squamata; family Dipsadidae; genus Diadophis; species Diadophis punctatus. The sequence goes on along the minus strand of JALIGW010000006.1, from coordinate 55,278,106 downwards.
CAACAATCTGGGTCCTCATTTTACCGACCTCAGAAGGATGGAAGGCTGAGTCAACCTTGAGCCGGTGAGATTTGAACAGCTGAACTGCTGAACTAGCAGTCAGCCTGCAGTCGCAGCATTTAACCAATGTATCACTTCAGCTCATGGAAAGAGTGCAGAGAAGAGCAACAAAGATGATTAGGGGACTGGAGGCTAAAACATATGAAGAACGGTTGCAGGAACTGGGTATGTCTAGTTTAATGAAAAGAAGGATCAGGGGAGACATGATAGCAGTGTTCCAATATCTCAGGGGTTGCCACAAAGAAGAGGGAGTCAAACTATTCTCCAAAGCACCTGAGGGCAGGACAAGAAGCAATGGGTGGAAACTAAACAAGGAGAGAAGCAACTTAGAACTAAGGAGAAATTTCCTGACAGTTAGGACAATTAATCAGTGGAACAACTTGCCTCCAGAAGTTGTGAATGCTCCAACATTGGAAGTTTTTAAGAAGATGTTGGATAACCATTTGTCTGAAGTAGTGTAGGGTTTCCTGCCTAGGCAGGGGGTTGGACTAGAAGACCTCCAAGGTCCCTTCCAACTCTGTTGTTATTATTATTATAACTAAGCTCTATGGCATGTAAAGGTTAACAAATACATTGCGACATAATCTTTTATACAGTATGACAGTATGCTTCATGAGATGGACAATTACAGCTTTTTGAAATGTGCAAGTTAATATATTTGAATGGAAAACCAAGAGAGTCTTCACTGATCACATCTTTTCCATTTTATTCTCTCCACATTAACTAAGAATATCTGATAGAAAATAGTAAATGACCATGATTTGGGATTGCAGTTAGTAAGAGAACTCAAGTCCACTGAACTTTATCACAATCTCCCTAAAATCTTATTTGTTTGTGGCAGCGGTGGGTTGCTCCCAGTTCAGACCGGTTCTTAGAACCGGTAGCGCCGGCGGCGGGAGGCTTCGCCCACCCGCCCAGGATGCTTCTGCCCATGTGCAGAAGCGTCGCACACGCACGCGAGCGTGACCGCAATCCAGTGGCAAAATATTTTACAACCCACCACTGGTTTGTGAACAGGAGTCTCCAAGCTTGGCAACTTTAAGCCTGGTGGACTTCAACTCCCAGAATTCCCCAGCCAGCAAAGCAAAGCTGGCTGGGAAATCTTGGGAGTTGAAGTCCTCCAGGCTTAAAGTTGCCAAGCTTGGAGACCCCTTGCTATAGAACACATGGCTGTAGCAGCACTCCAGGTATATAATAAGAACTTTTGACCAAGAGTTTAAAAAGGTCAGAGTTATTCTCTTTGGAATTTATCCTCAAGAAAGAAAGCCCTATTGTTCTAATGAAGAATTGAGGGCAATTTAAAATGTTGCCAGCAAAACACACCCAGAAGATAAGAAACGACTCCAGTATCCTTTAGGATGCTATGAAAATCTCATTCATAGGGTGAAAAAAAACCATGATACTGCTTGAATAGCTCTTGCTAGGTTTCAACGATATTTATTTTTTCCCAACATGAAAGCAGCCTGCAAATATTGGCTCAGAGGCCGGAGACATAGAGTACTGTAAGTTAAGCCTAGGACACATAAGAGGCGGCAGCTTGCTTCCTTCTGCTTGTTTCAGCAACTGGCAGGCCATTGTTAGACTGAAAGTACACTTGATTTATTTACTGGAAAATGAATTGAAGTATTACATTCCTAAACAAGCTAACTATCTCAGTTTTCTGGAAATGGAGAAATCTGTTAAAAGCATATAATATAACATGTGCAAGATTGTGCAGTTAGAAAGAAGAGCAATCGTTACCATTTACTCTCTTTTCGGAGGGTATGCGTAGTTGAAAAGATTGTCGTCAGAGAAACCCTAAAATGGGTCTGTTTGGGAAGGTCATTCAATGATTAGAGAGTTCTCTTTCTTGTACCGTATGTCACTGCCTTTGCCTCACTGGTCTAGAGGCAGCTGGAGAAGGATCTCAGATGAACGTTGCAGTCATAAAACACAATGTTACATGACTGCGCCCTTCGCCACAGTTGTTCTGGCAATCCCCCATTACTCCTGTTAAGGGAATCATCACAAATCATTAAGAGAGGACTTCATGTGACCACCATTTCCAACATCCTGCCATCTTCTCCATTGACTTTGCTTATGGCAGGGATGTCAAACGGACAGCCCGTGGGCCAGATGCGTCATGCGCAGGCCACTCCCACCCCAGCTCCATAAAGGGAAAAAATGTTGCAATATGTTGTGTGACGGTGACATGTCACGGCGGGTTTGACACCCATAGCTTATGGGAAGTTAGCAGAGATTGTTGGAAATCTTGATCACATGACCATGGGATGCTGTGATGGCTGGAACTCTGAGGAGTAGTCGTAAGACCTCCTCATTCAGCACCATTGCAAGTTCAAATGATCACTGAATGAATGGATGGAAGCCATGGACTCAATAAGGATCTGAAAACCTCTAAAGCAGGGGTGTCAAACTCAAGGCCCATGGGCTGGATCCAGCCCTCGGGGTGCTTAGATCTGCCCCGCGGGACCACCCTGGAAACAGTGAAGGACTGGCCCGCGGTATCGCTGCCAGAGAAAACGGAACTCGGGAGGGCTGCACGCAGCCCTCCCAGGCTCTATGTTGAGCTGCGACAGCCTCCTGCAGCACGCTTATTTATTTATTTATTTATTTGTTTATTTGTTTAGTTAGTTAGTTAGTTAGTTAGTTAGTTAGTTAGTTAGTTAGTTAGTTAGTTAGTTAAACAAATTTATATAGCTGCCATCTACCAAAAATAATTCTGAGTATGTCAACAATATTCAATAACTTTTATGAGTTCTCATCTGAATCAAATCACTCTTCCAAGCCATACACAGCCGAAATAAATGACATCACCCTCATTGTACCTTTATATGAAAAGGTAGCTAAATCTCTGCAACTATCTAAAATCCATGATATGAGTAAGGTGTTTCAGATTATTAAATATAATTGCATCCTTCAAATAAGCTATTGGATACTTCCTTTAGTGCCATGACATTTTTTTTTATATTGAGGTTTCTTTATTGCGGGAAAAACTTTATTAAGAAATAGCTATTTCTGAAATATCTAATTTCAAAACTGTTGTACAAAAATAAATGTCACTTGCATTCAATTTCTTCATGGATGTTTCAAATGTAACTTTTGATTGTTATGCCCTGCACTATTGTAACAGCTGCAGGTGCAATCTCTTACGTGAAACTTAGGAATATGATTCAGAACTGAAAACGCAAACTCTGAAGTTCTTAATGTTCTTAGGTTAATAAGCAAACATTTGCCTGATGTTTGCTGGGGATGGGTAGAACGTGTGCACTAGCAGTCTTAAAATGAAAAGGAAATACTATTTAGGTTCAAGTACCACAATTGACTATGTTCACATCTTATGAACCTGAGACTAGAAATATTTGGGTACCTACACTGCTTTGCTTCCCAAATTAAATTGGTAGGTGCGAAGACTCTTTCTCAGAGTCATTGAGGCCACTTGGAGGTTCATCAGTGCCCTCAGGATAACCTGAAGAGTGCAAATAGCACTCAGAAAGAGTACTAACAACCAGATGACTGCAAGGAATATCAATCCATCCATTCTCCACCAATTCAGTCAGAACCGAAGAAGCTTCTTGGATGAGAAGCAAAACGTCTTCAAGCAAAAACAAAGAAAGTCCAGTTGCCTTTTGGAAAAGCACCTTTGGGTGGGTAGGATGGGGGCTTGCTATGCTAAGTCTCTAACTTTCCACAGCGTGCATGTCTACATTCTCCTTCTGCTATGTTTTCAAGGGTGCAAGAGGACATACCGAAGAAGTGGAAATGGAAAACATTCCTAAGAGATATTTCCCCAGAAGTTTGTTTCTGAATGGATTTTAATGGAGAGTCCAACTTGGGGTGTAAAACAGGGATGGGTTCCTAATTTTTTTACTACCACTCTGTGGGCGTGGCTTATTTTGTGGGTGTGGCTTGCCAGCCATGTGACTGGGTGGGCGTGGCTTGCCGGCCATGTAACCAGGTGGACGTGGCTTCTCGGACTGCTGAAGGGAGGGGAATTGAGATAGGTCCTGCTGCCCATTCCCCCTCCCCTCAGCAGCTCGAGAAGCCTCGAACGTGCAAAAATGCCTAGGATCATCACCGCACGTTCGTGGCTTCTCGGACTGCTGAAGGGAGGGGAATGGAGATAGCTCCTGCCGCCCGTTCTTTCAGCGTCCCACACGCTCCCTCAGCCATCCTCCCCTGCTTGGACTCACTGTGGGGTAGGAAGGCAGCGCATGTGCAGTGCCGGAAGCTCGGCTTCTGGGCATGCGAAAAAGAAAATTTAAAAAAAAAAATTTTTTTTTTTAAAAAATGGCAGTGCCCAGGCACCGCCAACCGACCGCACCGGTACTGTGACGTCACCAGCAGGCTGCTACCGGTGCTATAGAGTGGATCGCACCAGTAGGAACCCACCACTGGTGTAAAATATAAATCACTGTGAAATATCTGTAAAGCATGTGATGAATAATTAACATCAACATTTTCAGAGAATTACTTTGAAGAGCCTTTTATTGAAGTAAGGTAAAATTGGTTTTTAAGAAGAGGATAGCAGTCATTGTCTTAGGCTGCATATTGTTTCCCTGGCACCCTTACATATATTGTTGCCCTAAGCAACTGCTCGGGTTCTCTGTGACGCCAGGCCTGCCAAATTCTGTTCCTTGGGTGCTGATACATGAATGTCACAATGACACTCCGCGGGGAAGATATCTGTGATGTGTAGGTGGTATTTTACCAGGATATTGATTAAAAATATGGCTATATGGTATGCAGTGGCAAGCTTATCAACAACTGTTTTCAACAACTCAGTCACAAAGTGGCATGCAAACTACCATATTTTTCGGAGTATAAGACGCACCTTTTTACCCCAAAAAAGAGGGTGAAAACTTGGGTGCGTCTTATACACCGAATGTAGCCCCACCCAGCCACCCCCACCCTTTGGCCTCTACCTCTCAGCAATTTACCTCCTTGCAGCAAACATGGCAGAGCCTGAATAGCACAAGGAAGTGATTAGCTACCTCCCGACCCACAGCTGACAGGCTTGCAAGCCACGTGGTAAAATGAAACTAACTACGGTAGCTGCAAGGAGACAAATTGCCTGAAGGTAAACTGCTGGCAATGTTGGACTGCTAAAACTGGAAAGAGGTAAGTTAATAACTATAAATGTTTGTAGAGTGTTCAAATTATTAGACTTATTTTTTAAAGACTGCTTTATTATTGTTCTAGACAACTTAATAAAATGAAGAAGCTTTTTAAAATAAATGCTTGCTCTGAAGAGGCCCAGTGCTTTTGTATCTTCTTTTAAATAGCAGAGAATGTATACTTCCAGAAAGCCACATCAAATTTAAAGATCTGTAAAAGTATAATATGAAATGTAACAGTGTCCTGTTTAGTATTAAGATAAGGCAGCTGAGTTAAACCCTAGTTTAAATAGTAGATCTATTTAAATAATTGGGAGGAGTTAGTGTGATTACATTTAAGAAAACTTTCTGGCATTATGTACATTTCTCCAATTCTTTGCTATTTCTATGGGTCAGGCACACATGCACAGAAATACACAGCAAACCATGTATACCATCTGTACTGTTTGCTGTTTGGCAAATTGCTGGGAGGCAGAGGCCTTTTTTCCTTGTTTTCCTCCCCCAAAACTAAGGTGCATCTTATACTCTGGTGCGTCTTATACTCCAAAAAATACGGTATGTAGAATGTGTCCAGGGAAAAGGCCATTCAAACATTTTGCATTAACCTCAGTTGCTTCTTTTGTAACAATTCCAGTTAAATAACAACATATTTTGAAACCTGAACTATGAACTGGCGGAAAGAGAGCTTGTGTATCACTTTGGGTGATGTCTTAAAATATAGATTATTTATGACTAAGTAAGAATTCTAAAATATTATGTTAACATGATTTTCACAATACAGTACTATCCAAGGTGTTAAGGACATCCAATGTATGTCATGAAATTCTGTGGCTAAATTCATATTTCAAAATATTATGAGCTATAATTGGTTAAATATTCAATTATGCAGAGCCATGTTTTTAAATTACATTTTGTTAAATGAGCCACTATGGCTTGGTTCACATAACTTGGTGATAATTTGGGGTTGGCAAACACAGAATATCTGGGTTTATTCCACAGGTTATGCTAGTACCAAACAAACCATGCTTACTGTCATGGATTAATCCAGTCAGTATCTCAGTCTTTTAGTATATCTTACCACACTATCATATATTAATAATTCTGTGTATGTCCAGATGCTCAGATCAAGAGACCTGGGATATATAGAAACATATTCTCAGTGATTACCTTGTTCCCATGCTATGAGATATAAAATGCTAACAAGAAGTGGAACCTGTAGCCTATTATTCAAAGCAGTGACAGTATGTTTCTTATTGTGACAATCAATGTCCATACCAATAGAAAACTTAGCATTCGTTGGAAACTCCTTATGGATCTAACCATGACAATGAGAAGTGAAAATGTGGAGGTAAGCAAGTAGGCATAGAGAATGTATTCCTTATCAAGTGAAGTCTTTCTGCAGCAATTGCATCATCTGCTTCCTGAGTATTAAAGGAAAGCTGCCCTTAGACGATTCTCTGAGTAGACCAACATGTTTGTCTTTATGGGTGAGTAGCTTCATCCTCATATGCAGTAAAGGATCTTATCCTAACATGTGTGTCTGAAAACGTCTAGCTCAGGGGCGGGTTCCTCTTACCTTCTCCTACCGGTGCGCATCGCGATGTTGTGCGTGCCTGCACTCGCTACGCGTGCACACGCACATCCTCTTGTGCGATTTCGGCTCTCTGCGCATGCGCAGAAGGACAATTTTACTTCCGCGCATGTGCAGAGAGCCAAAAACTGTGAATTTTTCATGGTGCTTTCTTTGCCGGTCCATGCGTGCTGCCATCTTTTAAAAAAAACCACTTAAGTTTAACAGCACACGACGGCGGGAAGGAGGACAGCCGGGTCGGGCTCGTCTGTCTGCCCTTGGAAAATACAGTATATAGAAATTACAGTTGATGCTAAACGTGGCAGCAAAGCCGCTAACAGGTTTAAAGTACAGTGCAATCCTAGATGTTACAGAAAGCTGAGTGAATATTTCTAGTGTGAAATATTTAATGCCATTGGGAATTTTTTCTTCATAAAGATGAGTCAGAATTCTCTGCTTATAATTGAAATTTTATTTGAAGTTCTCTTAGCTATAAAACAGCTTTGTCCATTATCTATGCATGAACTCTGCACATCTTTAGAGAGGCTATTATATCATCACTTAAGGATTCCTTATCCAGGCTAAGCTTACTCTGCTCTTTCAAACTTCTTACAGGATTATAATGTGATTTCTTCTTTGCCCTGCACTTAATTCACTGAAAGCCAACAAATAGTTTCCAGTTAGGGAAGTGAAAATATCAGTGCCTCGATGAGACGAGCCTTGAGCCTTATTAGAAAACATTTGACAAATGGTAACATGATCCAAACAGCGGTGGGGTTCAATTTTTTTTACTACCGGTTCTGTGGGCATGGCGGGGCATGGCTTGGCGGGCGTGGCTTGGTGGGTATAGCAGGAGAAGGATACTGTAAAATCTCCATTCCCACCCCACTCCAGGGGAAGGTTACTGCAAAATCCCCATTTCCTCCCGATCAGCTGGGACTCAGGAGGCAGAGAATAGATGGGGGTGGGGCCAGTCAGAGGTGGTATTTACTGGTTCTCTGAACTACTCAAAATTTCCACTACCGGTTCTCCAGAACTGGTCAGAACCTGCTGAATACCACCTCTGGATCCAAAGAGAGTACATGCACCAAAGACTGAGAGCATATGCACCAAAGACAAATTCCTTGTGTGTCCAATCACACTTGGCCAATAAAGAATTCTATTCTAAAGTACCAGTGTATGATTGTATAATTATAAGAGCCGAGGTGGCGCAGCGGTTAGAGACAGGTACTGCAGGCCACTTTAGCTGACACTGATCCGCAGGTCAGCGGTTCAAATCTCACCGGCTCAAGGTTGACTCAGCCTTCCATCCTTCCGAGGTAGGTAAAATGAGGACCCAGATTGTTGGGGGCAATATACATTGCTTACTGGTGTAAACCACTTAGAGAGTGCTTGCACTGTGAGGCGGTATATAAATGTCACTAAATAAATAAATAAATAATAAATAAATTGGAGCAAAGAGGAATGAGTTCTTTTTTAAAAAAATAAAGCTTAATTCAGATGCCAATATGGAAGCCTACACAGCATCAGTATGTTCAATGAGATACATGAGTTGCATCAGCTGATGATTCAATATCATACTTTGGCATCAAACATCCTTTTAAATAGAATCCAGAGGATTATAGGTACTGTAGGGAAGTTAATTATTATTATTCTGTCACATTTCTGACAGCTTAATTTGTAAGAACGATGAATTTTCTTAGCATAGCCTTACTTTTCGTCACATCATTTTTGGAGGCTGTAACCTGTTTTTGTAGGCTGTTTCACATATTCTGATAGCTCTGTTTAGCACTTCAGCATTTACCATAATTGATTTCTTGATAGATGAATACATTTTAAAATGCACATTTGTCCAAATAATTCGTCATCTTCTAGAAATATATGATACAGATGAGAGAAATTCTGCAGATGACAAACAACAAAAGAACATCTCTCTAGTCTCACTTAGAATGGGATGCTCCGTCTAAAAAGAAGGTTTCTGTGATCCCTTATTAGAAAAACAAAGACATATATTTCAGAGAGAAAAATAGAAATATACAAACATTAGAGTTCTTAATTTATACAATGTGTAACTAATCAAGTATTTTTAACTCTATCAAAGTATTATATTTTCCATTTGAAAGGTTTCAAGCATTTTGCTCCTTGACCTGTTCGCTGTAATCCACCCACTCGTTAGACTAAAAATATATGTTTATTCCTAAATATGCACTTATACAGGTACATTTATGCATATTTGTGTTCCTTTTATAGTTATGAGTTAAGTGGCAATCCTAACTAAGGCTGAAACTTTAAGAAATGTATCTGCCCTTTTAAATGTGTATTTCTACATCCATGCATCTATGTACAAATCAGAAATTTAAGACTCTCAAAACATGGTCTAACACACCCTTCTTTTCCCATTCAATGAGTCTTACAGGAAACCTGCAATGCTACAGCAGACTTACACAGAGAAAGTGATGGGTAGCAGATTTATTTATTTATTTAAAACCCTTACCCTCTAAATGGTAGAATGTGAATATTTTCAGGCTTCAGTTGTCTGTTGGGCAAGATCAATTTCATGTGTTTGAGTCATCAGACTTCTTTAGGTGTTCGACCCAGCTGAAATCAAATTGATACTGTATGTCATTGGCCTCTTGAAGACCCAGATAGGTTTGGTGTGAATGCTTGCAGGAAAGAAGTCAAGTGGGGTGGAAATGGGCACTTGGGAATAAGCTATCTGTTAGCATCAAGATGAAATAGAGCCGAGGTGGCGCAGCGGTTAGAGGCAGGTACTGCAGGCCACTTTAGCTGACACTGATCCACAGGTCAGCGGTTCAAATCTCACCAGCTCAAGGTTGACTCAGCCTTCCATCCTTCTGAGGGAGGTAAAATGAGGACCCAGATTGTTGGGGGCAATATAAATATACATTGCTTACTGGTGTAAACCGCTTAGAGAGTGCTTGCACTGTGAGGCGGTATATAAATCTCGATAGATAGATAGATAGATAGATAGATAGATAGATAGATAGATAGATAGATAGATAGATAGATAGATAGATAGATAGATAGATAGATAGATAGATAGATAAATAAATAATGCTAAAGAAAAATGCAAGACTTGAGTCCAGATTTGATATTACTCTAAAACTAAGGGTGAATATCAATAATCAAGGTGCATTATTGCAATATATAGCATTCCCAATCTCCTAGTTTCTAGCCTTATGCTAGAAGAGCCATGGTGATTAGAATGCAGTATTGCAGGTTAATTCAGCTAATCCTGCCGACTACTGACTGCCAGCAGTTCAGCAATTCGAGTCTCACCGGCTCAAGTTTGACTCAGCCTTCCAGCCTTCTGAGGTCGATAAAATGAAGATCCAGATTGTTGGGTGCAATATGCTGATTCTGTAAACTGCTTAGAGGGGGCTGAAAAGCGGTATATAAGTCTAAGTGCTATTGCTAAGTGCTATGCCTTATAACAAACTGGCTCTCTTTAAGGGCCATACAATAATACTGTAACATCATTTCATTAATAATTTACAATACTATTGAAGAACTGCTAAACAATATTTTATCCCAATGGACCTTTTCAGTGATTCAAAGTAACAATCAACAATGCATTCCAAGATCTTTTCAGGCAAAGGTTTTCAAACTGTGATCCCTTGGAGTAACCTGCAGCAAGAGAGGGATTACAATTGAAAGAGAAAAAAGAATCCCGATCGATTTAGGAGAAGCAAAATATGAGTTCTATCAAAATACCCTTCAGGATTGTTATAACAGCTTGCCTTGCAAATGGGAGAGAAAACAGTTTTTAGAGATAGCTAGCATGTATAAACCATCCGCCAGTTAGCTGACAACAATTATTTATTCTTTAGTCTTCATTATTTAGTTTTATTCATAAGATAAACAACACAAGTTCATTCTTTTAAATAAATGCATTTCATTAAATATGAGAACCCTGTTTTAGGGAGCTCATTACCCATAACTGAAATATATGGGTAGCAACTATGAATGTTGGCGAGAAATATAAAGAGAACAGTATGTTTACCAAACACAGTGTCTGACTTTTAAAATTAGTCAGAGACAATTTAAATCAGAATTATTTATAATAAAGCAGTCCCTAGATGACTTTATAATGAAGTACTGTACTCTACACTACATTTCTAGTTCCCAAACAAAAACTGAAGAAATTTATAGCTGATGCTATTACTTGTATGTCATGTGACTGAGGTTAGATATTTGGCCCCCTGCAGGCAGCGATTAGAAAGAAATTGCTGGATTGTATGCCATTACTATGTTGATTATTAACTCCCCAGAAAACCAGACCATTTTAAGAAGATTTTATATGTAAGGCATGCTTCATCATTTTTGAAAAGGGGACAAATGGCTAAAAAAAAAAAGCCATACGCTAAAACAATTTGAATTACAGGAATGGAATCCTTGATTCCATATTATTGTCATCAGATAAAAGTTGAACAGCTCTATTTCATTAAAATCTTGCTCGGTGATGCACTTAGTTATACAAATGAGCAATAGAAATGATGATGATGATGTGTTTTGCAGGAATTGACTTCATATGTTGCATGAACCTAGCTATTACTATTAGTAAACTAAAGTTTGTTCTCTTGGGAATTCAGCCAATTGTACCTTATTTAATAAAACATAGCTTACAGCAGGGGTGTCAAACTGGCGTTGTCACAGAGGCATCACGTGATGAATTGGGACGTTTTTCCCCTTCGCTAAACTGGGCGTGGCCGTGGCCAGCGCATGACGCATCTGGTCCATGGGCCACAAGTTTGACAGCCCTGGCTGACAGCAATGAGTAAGTTCAGCCATTTTAAAAACACCTTAATTCTTAAGGGGAGTGACAGTTAGTTGATTGTTCTGGCTATTTGCAAAATACAATGATTTCATCTGCAGAATTTAAAATGTATATCATTAGAAGACATCTATGTAAAACTGTACCATTCCTAGTTCAATCTAATACCGAAACTAGATGGAATAAATATAAGGTGACCAGTCGTCCCGATTTTGGCGGGACAGACCCGCTTTTTAATGGTTTGTCCCGCGTCCCGCCCGCCCTCTTAAAAAGTCCCGATTTTTTGAAAGGGGCGAGGGAGGGCTGGGGGGCGGGCTCTCCCCTGCAGGGACGGCCGGCCGCGGCTCATGGGGGGCGAAAGACAAATACAATTTTCGGCGGGCACGGCTTTGCAAGGGCTCTTCACAAGTTTGGCAAGTTTCACAAGAGCCGTTCGCGTGCAGGGCAGTTTATAAATAGCGGCCGCCAGGTAGGGAGCCGGCCGGGGTTGCACAGGGCTGGGGGAGGCTCGCTAGCCCGGCAGCTCCGGCCGCAGGAAAGAGCGGGGGGGGGTGCCGTACTGGGAAGGGCCAGCAGTCGCCGCCGCCTGAGGGGGCCAACCCCCCCGCCCGCCCGCTTCCCTGCAGGGGACGCTGCACCGGATCCCGAGTCGCGCCGGCTCTCCCGCGGCCACGATGCCAGCCGACCTGATGGAGAAGAGCTCCTCCTCGCCCGCGGCGGCCATCCCAGCCAGCGCCGGAGGAGTCAACGCAGGACGCCCGCCCGCCGCCCACGGCCGGCCCGAGCTGAGAGGCCTGCTGCTGCTGCTGCTGCGGCTGGGCCCCCAGTCCCGGCGGCGGGAAGGCTGCGGCGGCGGCCCCAGCCTGCTGAGCCAGTGCCGGCCCGAGGGTCATGGATGCGACTCCTTCGCTCGGGCCGCCCCTGGAGGGCAGTGAAGGACACGGTGGAGAGGCGCCTGATGCAGCCCCGCCCTCTCGAAAAGGCCGGTGTCGCGGTGGGCGGGGCGGCCCGAGCGAAGGAGTCGCATCCATGACCCTCGGGCCGGCGCTGGCTCAGCAGGCTGGGGCCGCCGCCGCAGCCTTCCCGCCGCCGGGACTGGGGGCCCAGCCGCAGCAGCAGCAGCAGCAGGCCTCTCAGCTCGGGCCGGCCGTGGGCGGCGGGCGGGCGTCCTGCGTTGACTCCTCCGGCGCTGGCCGGGATGGCCGCCGCGGGCGAGGAGGAGCTCTTCTCCATCAGGTCGGCGGGCATCGTGGCCGCGGGAGAGCCGGCGCGACTTGGGATCCGGTGCAGCGTCCCCTGCAGCGAAGCGGGCGGGTGGGCGGGGGGTTGGCCCCCTCAGGCGGCGGCGACTGCTGGCCCTTCCCAGTACGGCACACCCCCCCCCGCTCTTTCCTGCGGCCGGAGCTGCCAGGCTAGCGAGCCTCCCCCAGCCCTGTGCAACCCCGGCCGGCTCCCTATCTGGCGGCCGCTATTTATAAACTGCCCTGCACGCGAACGGCTCTTGTGAAACGACATTAGCGGTCTTTTGCCCTCTGCGCATGTGCAGCGTTCTGCGCATGCGCAGAGGGCAAAACCCGGCGTCCAGGCGGCCCCGCCCCCTTCGGTGTCCCGCTTAAAAAAAAAAATCTGGTCACTTTAAATAAATATAATGTTGTCTAAAATGAGTATCTGAACAAAACTGATGTATCGATGCTCAGTTTTGTATTATGCCTTAGACTTTTCACTCAGATTTTAAAATGCTGAGGCCTTGATTTCATAGTTCATTGCATATGTCAGTAGTTTTGATTGGATGCTTCCAGTGTGACTAACAACTTGATATAGCTTCTAGTTCATTATTTCTCCCCTTTTACAACTTCTGTAGAGTCAGAATTAAATTTGGTTTTTTATTATTCCTTACTTTGGGGCTCTGAACTTGATTTTCCAAATCTAATGCAGGTTTCAGTTTTAAGAATAGCAATAAAGATCTTGTTTTACTATCATAGGAAGATAGTTAAAACTTGGCTAAACATATTTTCAGAAGTACACATATCCCAGTATTTATATTCAGTCAGGTGTGTGAGCATTAATACCATTAAGAAATTCCATGATCTGATTTTCCTGCAATAAAACTTTTTTTAATTAAACACTTGGCTCCCTTTCTTTAAAATATTTTACGACTAGGAGAGCTAGTTTGGGAAGCCAATGTTTCCTTATTACTCAGCCATGTGCCTTCTGGAAAAAAAACATGAAGGAATAGAACATTATTTTAGTGAAATAAATGTAAATCACTATGAATTGTAGGTTTTTTTATTTAATATTAATTAAGCCATTTTCTTCAAGTGTTTCCATTCTATCATACTTGCAAAACAACGAAAAATATATTAGAGAGACATTGGATATTATTCATCCCAATTTAATTGGTAATCCTTTCTCTCATTCTCATATTTGCAAGGATAGGGGATCTCAAGGATCTGTTGAGATAAATACAGTACAATGTGATAAATTGTTGTAAGGAATATCCTTCTGGGTTCAGTTCCAAGTGGGGAAAAAGACACTGGATTCATGGAAGTTGCTTGGAAAGAAGGTTTAATATGGTGGGCAGGAGCACATGGCATAGGCCCCTGTACAGAAAAGGTAGATTACATGCTTCCAGATGTGGGTGAAGAGAAAAAAGGGAAGAAGAGATGCTGAGTTCCTTGTTTTATACTCTCTGTTGGGTCCCACCTCTTAGTTTCCTGTTCCTGTGTATATAATGCACTGATTGGTGGTCAGGCTCCCAGAAGGCCATGCAGTGGCAACTCTATAGGCTTTTGTCTGTCCCAGGCTTGGCTGAATGAAAGGGCCTTGGGCAAATCCTAATATGGGTATGACTGAAGGAGATAGATCTTTGTTATGTAGAAGACCTCCAGGCTAGGTGGGAGGAATGTGTGAGCTGAGCCCAGTCCTTAATGGCCCATTGGCAAAAGTGGGGGCTTCTAAGAGGAGTCTTTTGTCTGCTTAAAAGCATGTTTCCAGGGATATTCTATAGAATATATTCTGTCTTTTAATATCTCCTAGGATATTTCATTTTTCTAGGAGGGGGTGGGTACTAACTTCCTACAATATGAAAGTTGCTCTTCAAGGAGTTAAAACTCTCCTGTTACAAGTTAAATACTAAAGGTGGGAAATTATCATACATTGCTAAAATCTGTCCTAGTTACCTCCCAAAATTCTGACTTCTATTTTGCTATCTTAGAGCATTTAAAACATTTCCTTACAATTTATTTTCACATTTTCAGTTTACTATTAATTGCTTCAAAAAGAGTACAGGCTACTTTAGACATAACATACCCAGTTTGATCTAGTGGTTAAGGCACAGGCTAGAAAACGGAAGAGTTCTTGTGAGTTCTAAGTTTCAACTTAGGCATGAAAGCTGGCCTGGTGAGTTTGGGCAGCCACTCTCTTTCACCCCAACACACCTCACAGGGTTGTTGCTGTGGGAAAAATAGGAGGAAGAAGGTGCGCTGTATATATTCGCTGCCATGAGTTATTTGTAAAAATAATAAAGGCAGGATACACATACACCATGCTTGGTTATTTCCATTTTTGTAGTATATGTCATCCATCTCCCCATTAAGCTGAAGTTGCCACTATTTTGCTTTCTGATCCTAAACAGTTTTGTTTCCTGACCCTAAAAGTTCCCAGGGGAGGAATTTCTCCATAACTTTCTCCCCCCATAACTTACCATAAATAAGGTGACCAGATGTCCTGCTTTTGGCGGGACAGTCCCGCTTTTTAATAATTTGTCCCGTGTCCCGTGGCGTTTCAAAAAAGTCCCGCTTTTTTAATTTGAATTTGCCCTGCACACCCTCTGCCTCCTGCCTCGCCTGCCTCCTCCTGCCAGGCGGGGAGGGAGGGCAGTGAGAGGGGCAGCGGCGGTCTTGCCTGTTTGTCACCGCAGAGCCAAAGAAGCTGGTGGCGTTTGCGGCGTGGGGCTTCCCCCGCCCACTTTCCCCGGCCGCCGGGACGCCGCCATTTGCATTCTTTTGCCCTCTGTGCAAGCAGAATGCTTTGCGCATGCACAGAGGGCAAAAGAATGCAAATGGCGGCGTCCCGGCAGCCAGGGAAAGCGGGCGGGGGAAGCCCCGTGCTGCGAACGCCACCAGCTTCTTTGGCTCTGCGGCGACGAACAGGTAAGCCTACTCTGGTAGGAACCCACCCCTGGCTGCGATGAAGGGGGGGGGGTGTTTGGAGGGGTGCACAAAGCTGCAGGATAAGAGAGACGGACCCCTCCCGTCTTGCTCACCTAAACCCCCCCCCATCAATGGTGTCCCGCTTTACAAAAAATAAAATCTGGTCACCTTAACCATAAACCACATATGTAAGGAACTGCTTCCATATGGCAGTAAATACTGCTTCCATATGGCAGTAAATAATTAATTCTGATAACCATCCTCGTACAAAGGGTTCCTTAATATCCAGAGAGAAGCTTTGGACTGCATCTAACCAAACCAGCAAAGGAATTATTCAAGTTGATCAAAATCACACACTTCTTTTTCAATTTACAATAAAACCCACTTTAAACAACGACAGTCTCCTAGATCTCACCTATTCATGATTTTAAAATATTTAAGGGACAGTTCACAGATTATCAAATCTCAGCTGTAATAAATAACAGAGAGTGAGTCTGATAAGGAAAGAGGCATCAAGGAATTTGGAAGACATGGTGAGAAATAAACCATACATGCACTGAAACAGCAATCGATTGTGTTGCAACTGATCTTTTCAGCAGCTATTTAGTGTTGATTGCAAGAGACATTAGTTGAATACTGACAGAGACCTTTTCTCTTTAAAATGCACAAGCATAAGAGATGGAGCGAGAAAGAGACAGCCTGGGGCATTGATAGGGTTAGGAGAAGCTGAAGAAGTAATGTGCCTCATTCCTTAGGAATGCTGTTTGGCTCCAAAGGAATCTGCCCTTTCCCAAAGTGTATGAGCTGACCTGATGAAATCAAAAGCTAAAAGCTAGCTCTCTGGATTATGATGTAAATGGCAAATGGATTTAAGAAGACAAAGATCAGTTTGAGTTGAGCCTGCAGGTGCCTTTGGCTTTCAACCTTTCTTTTGGCACAATATGTTTGATAAAGAGGGAAACTAAACTAGCAACACAGTGACTTGATGTTCAGCAAGGTCTCTGAGTAATTAGAGATGGACAGGAACTGTTCTCCTGCTGAGCAGGTCACTGCAGTTCAAAATAGTATACTATGCTGTTGAAGTGTCACAGAGATATGAAGTTGGCTCGAGAAATACAGTCCTCACTTCACCCGTTTCCTGCTTAACGGTTCCCTGTCCATGAACTCTTCCCATCTCAAAAGGCAGTTAAAAGTTTTCTTGTTGGTGTTTTGAACCATTTTCTAAGATGTGTGTTTTATATTGGTTTTATTGAGTATTCAATTTTGTAAACTGCCCTGGAAATTTTATTGAAGGGAGAAATATACTGTCGTTCAACCAATCATATCATATAACCCACCCATCACTAAATAATGTAGTCCTTCTCAAATAGTGGGGCACGCCCACTGGGGGGGCTTGGAGCGATGCCAGGGGGATGCGTGTGACCCCGGGGAACATGTGTGGTTCCTCTCGATCGATTCCCCCAGATGGGGAGTGTTTTCCCAGTTGCACGCTGTTCCGAGCCCGGAAGAGAAGGCGACCAGCGGGGCGGGGCGGCTGCGTGGGTTCTTGTTGTTCTTGGCGGACGGCGCAGTAGCCATGAACGGCATGGCGAACCTGCTGCTGGACAAGGAGGAGCATCCTCTGCCGCTGGGCAAAAGCTTCAAAAGGCACTCTAAAGCCTCCTTCCACACCATTTGCTGTGAGTGCCCGGCAGAGGTGGCGCTTATGGGCCAGGCCGGTGACCCCAAAACATGGGCTTGATTAAGCTGGCCTGGCCCCATGTCAAAAGAGGGCCCTAACCATGGTAGCCTATGCCTGCCTAACTGTAAACAGGCTCCACTGAGTTCAGTGTGACTTACTCCCAGGTAAGTGGGTAGAGCAGCCTTCCCCAGCCAATAGTTTGCTTGCAGCTTATAATAAGTAAAATAATAAATATCAACACTAAAATTCCATTGGGGCCAGATCGGAGAGTCGGGGGCGCGCGAAATGTTTACTTCTTCCTAGGGGGGGGCGTAACAGAAAATAATTGAGAAGCACTGATATAATGCAATTGAAGCCTGCCATGGATGAACAGAATTGGGGGTATGTTTATTTATTTATTTATTTTAGTGTTCTTATATGCCGCCCTACTCCCTGGGGACTCAGGGTGGCGTACAACATGTAAAGAACAACTATAAAACAGTATTAATAAATTAATAACAGTGTAAAGAAGAATTTAAAAACATACAAAACCATACATACATGGGGGAGACCTAAGGTATTAAATGGTCTCAAATCACCCCGCCTGCAGGAAGAGCCATGTCTTAATGGCTTTTCGGAAGGCCAGCAAGGTGGGGATAATTTGGATCTCTGGGGGTAGTTGGTTTCAGAGAACAGGGGCCCCCACAGAGAAGGGTCTCCCCCTAGGCCCCACCAGCCGGCATTGTTTCATTGATGGGACCTGGAGGAGACCCACTCTGTAGGACCTGACCGGTCGAAGGGAAGTATGAGGTAGGATGCGGTCCCAGAGGTAACCTGGTCCTAAGCCATGTAGGGCTTTAAAGATGATAATCAACACCTTGATTAAGTCTGGTGAGTGAAGAGACTGGAGGCAGGCTTCAGTCAACAAGCTCTTTATTCAACTATGTATAAACTCCAGCAAAAAGCCAGTCTGACAGCTAGCCCTTTTAGAGGGAGCTATCAGATGGCTCAGCCAATCAGCAGTCCCCATTTTCCCGCTTGAATGGAGGACCTGGTTGTAACCAGGCAGTCTGGATATCTAACAGGGTAACAGGTCACTCTTTACATATTCACATAGAAACTTCAACCCCAGAGTGTTGGTACAATGCCCCCCTCCCAGTAGTGGGTTGCTACCAGTTCGCACCAGTTCAGCAAACCGGTAGCGGTGGCAGTGGGAGGCTCCGCCCACCCACCCATACATCATCAAAAACGCTCTGCACATGTGCAGAAGCATTGCACATGCTCACCTGCGCGTTCCTGAACCGCTAGCAAAGGTAAGTGGAACCCACTACTGCACTCCACTGAATGCAAAAAGTATCCAGCCCACTCAGTCTCAGATTTGAACTGCTGGAGAAAATATTGTAAACAAGCAATTAAAACCTCAAGTAGATTTTTGGGGGTGGTGGGGGAGAGAGATGCATTTATCATTTTGTAATGGAAAATAATAATGAAATGATTATTGCTTATTATAGAGATGCCCAGCCACCTGCTTGGTGTCTAGATCACTGTTGTCTTGTAAACAGCCTCTGGGAGAAGTATAATATAAAAAGGCAATGAACTATGAGATGCTATGGTGAGGACTGGATCATGATAACATCATTTCTCTTGGGATTCAATACTCAGGAGTAACCCAGGTGTTGATGCTGGTCCTGTTTATCATCACCCAATTCACTTCCAGTTATTGGACATTTCTTTGGCTGTGAATTCTAGGAGTCCACATATCTTAAAGTTGCTGAAATTGAAAAACACTGCCCTGGGTGACATCCATACTTACAGGCTTTCCTGTCACTTAGGGTCAGTTTTTTGACATAGTCCAGACCATGGGTGGGTTCCACTTACCTTCCCTACCAGTTCGCATCCTGACGGAAGTGTGTGTTTTGGGTGATGGGAGGGGGGAGAGAAGTGCGGAAATATTTGCTGTTTATATATATGTAAAACAAACACCCATGCCCACATACATACATATAAAATTTAAAGGTACTGCCTTATAGGCAGGCTGCCCAGGTTCAAATCCCAGTAAAGGTATGGCTAGCTGATGAGAGCTAAATAGCTTGAAATAGATCTATACTAGTCTCCCTTCATTTTCATTATCAGTAAAAATGTGTTATACATAGAGAAAATAGTTTGTCGTCTATAGCAACTGTCTGGATGGCCCCTGGAGGGGCCGAAAGGCAAAAGGAAGCAGTATGCTCCCTCCCATATTTGGGTATACCAGGGTGATTTGACAGGAAAAAAAAACATATAACCCTTCCCTGGTACAAGCTGATACAGGAGGAGAGCCTGTGGCTTAGAGGTTAAAGGTACTGCCTTATAGGCAGGCTGCCCAGGTTCAAATCCCAGTAAGGGTATGGCTAGCTGATGAGAGCTAAATAGCTTGAAATAGATCTATACTAGTCTCCCTTCATTTTCATTATCAATAAAAATGTGTTATTTATTTATTTATTTGTTTGTTTGTTTGTTTGTTTATTTATTTATTTATATTCTCACAAATGCCTCTGCTCTACTTGCAAGCACATCTTATTTGTTTAAGTAAATAATGAACTACTCAGGTCCTGGGTATAAATAGACTAAGCACACTAGCCTGTCCTAAATTACAGAATATATGGGAAGCAATTAGCTAAGACTGTTAGTTTGTCTTAGTTTTAGCGTGCCCTTAGCTTTGGTTGATTGCAAAAAAACATGCTTTCGATAATGTAAGGAAGACAGATTCCCACTGCTAAATGGCAACAAATGAAAGTATCTGGATGAAGTCCCCTGGAAAGGAGGGAGGGAAATTAAGTGTGGGAAGGACAGTATGAAGCTGTTCAAAGTAAATTTATTGAACTCAGCTATGCCCAACATAGGATTTTTCCCAGGCAGGCTTTTGTCATGAAATCATACTTTGGTAGGAGTGACAAAAGCAAGATGTGTAATCCATGATAAAAATGCATTTATGAGTGCCAGGTCGATAAGAAGGGTTAAATAATTATGTGCCCTAAGTATGCATTTGGTTTTTCACAAAATGTTCCCCTCTTCTAGCTGATATTATCAGTATGCGAGTCTAAGAAGCATGACCATAGATAATTTGGCCTGACTGGCTAATCTTAGCAAACAGCAGGGTGTCAAGCCTTGAAGTAGATTGTTACAGCTACAGCCTGGGAAACATCAATTAGATGACCCCGGAATTCCATCCTGAAGTTTGGGCAGCAAATCACAACGATACCAAAATAACATGTACATCACCAGTATACATGTCCTAATGTCTGATCTCTCCCTCCCTCCCTCCCTCCCTAATTTTAGGCTGAGCACCCAGAGCAATTCAGATGCCTAAATCAAGATGTAAATTCCAGGATGTTGTCCAATCCATTTCAATAACACATCTAAAAAGTTATATTCAAATTCATATCCACGTTTTCAATTTTCAGTTCAGTTTATTACAGTCAGAGATCAGAGACCAGAACAAATAAAAACACTCAGTAAATATACAATTAAAAATTCTAGTATAAAATAATAAATCTATGATCAAATCCAGTCTGTCAATTTAACATGGTCTAACTATATACTAAAATTACAATCCATAAACTGTGTGGCCCATTGTCAGTTTAATATTAAAAGGGAAAGGACTAAGCAGTGCAAAGGGTTTGCCACATTTGTTATATAACATAACTATGGTGGATTAGACACGTGTTTCCGATGAATCCCCAGTGCTGCTGCGCAGAATCTAGCCACCTGCGCTGGAGTTATGGACTGTTCATGCTTAAGCAGCCACTGGAGATAAGCAGTGTCGGAACGGCCAGGATACCTAGCAGTTATTGGCAGAATATGTGTTTTTTTCTGAATCTCTGTGTAAAACAAACATCGAAGGAGTATGTGACTCACATATCCACCTTAAAATTCTATAAATCCAACTGAGAGGTCGATTCCAGACAGAAATGTGTCCAAGACTTGTTAACCGCAGTCCTATATTTACTGAATTCATATTGTTGTGTCTCTCTTCATCTCGACTGCACAGTGTAATGTCACAGTGATAGTGACATTACACTGTGCAGCAAATGGTTTCCATTTGACTCTTCTTGTTGTTGTTTACTGAAGAAGTAGCCTGGTATTAGGTTATTTGTTGTGACTGTATACGAACATGCTTCCCACTTTATTATTAATTGACAAGTACAAAATTTGTAAAAAATATAATATAAAAGAAATTAAGATAATGGAAACTTTTGTTTCCTACATACCAGCATATTTGTATTTTTACCATAGATTCTAGGTCAGTGATTGCGAACCATTTTTTCCTCAGGTGCCGAAAGGAAGCATGTGTGCGCTATCTCACGCACGTGTATGCCCACACCCATAATTCAATCCCCCCATGCGCCCCATCCCCATGCGCATGCACGCACATCCCCCGCTCCCCTGTTTCCTGACTTCTGGTGGGCCCGGTAGGCCCGTTTTTGCCCTCCCCAGGCTCCAGAGACTTCTCTGGAGCCTGGGGAGGCCCTCCGGAGGCCGAAAACACCCTTCCACGCGAGCCAAAAATCAGCTGGCCGGCGCGCACATGCACACTGGAGCTGAGCTAGGACAACAGCTCACGTGCTAGCAGATATAGCTCCGTGTGCCACCTGAGGCACGCGTGCCATAGGTTCGCCATCACAGTTCTAGGTTAACTTGATGTCACTTTATATAAACTCAGAATTCATTAATGTCATATTTCCAGATCAAAGTAAAAATGTAATATTATCATCCAGAATGTAGTGAGGCAGGTAGTTCTCATCTCACACCAAAACTTTGTGAATCACATTGGTTTCCAATAGGCTTCTGGGTACAGTTCCAAGTACTAGCCATCACCTATAAAGTACTTCATGATAGATGAATATTGGGAAATCTAAATTTTTACACAAGAAAGAGGAAGAGGAGTATGAGTGTGGTGGACAAGGCAGGAAGTTGAAGAAGAATAACATGTTCTTTAAAGGAAAGATTGTCCAGTTTCCTGTGGGATAGATCTGATTTCAATAAAAACTACTGAATTTGTCATTATGAGCTTTTCTTTGTAATCATATATGCTGTATAGCCAAGCCTGGTGGGTGCAACACGACAGGAAACCTCGAACAACGTGAACACTGTTTAATCAGAACTGGTTAACTACGATCAATACACATTCAGAGCTGAGGTAACTTCTGCCTGACAGCCGGCTTTTATAGCCGGCTTGTCAGACGGTCAACCAATCAACAGTTACGATTCTTCCCGCTTCCTAAAGCGGCCCCTAGTGGCCATCCAGCACACTACAATATATGCCTATATTATATATGTAGGGGCAACATAGAGCAATTAAAATGCTAGAAACTGGCAACCTAGGTTTGAGACATGAGCACCACAAGATGGGGTGAGCTCCCATCCTCACCCCAGCTCCTGACAACTTAGTAGTTCAAAAGCATGCAACTGCGAGTAGATAAGTGGTACCACTTCTAGCTCTGTGAAATCATGCTGGCCACATAACTGTGAAAATATTTTTGGGCAGCATTGATTCAATGACCTTGAAACAGAGGATAACACACACACATCCCTATAGTTGGCAATGATTAGTAGGGTCTCCTTTACCTTTTATTATATATGTAGTAGTTCTAAAAGCATATATTTGGCTTTAGTTATTAAAAAAATGTGAGAGAGAAAAAAATCAAATTCAGGGGAAGAGAGATGGCATAGAATTAATAAATATCCAATCTCTAAATAATTGCCATGAATTACAAGCTGCATTGATAGCAGAAGATGTGGGCATATTAAAAATATTTGCAAATTAACTCTGAAACCTTTCATAATAACATCTCTTGTGTATCAGAACCTTTTTCTTTTTATCCCTCCCCATTAATTTTTTCTGCTCATTTATCATCTAATAATAACCCTAAAAAGTATAAATCATGCAGACAGCAATTATCAATGGTTCAGTGTCAGTGGGGACCAGCCCCCTGATGGAATTTTATAAATGAAATTTTTTAATTACTTTAGGATGGAATGGTGATTATGCTAAACTGATCCGAAAGCCGGATAGGGAAGATTGCAGGTAACATGGGAGATGAGATTAAAATGATATGAAAACTAAATAAATGGCAAGATTAAATTGCAACCTCAGAAAACTCTTATAAATTCAATGATGACAAGATTAGAGAAAAACTTTTCTGGAGACTAAATTAGGTTGCAGGATTATGCAATATTATGCATTTATTTATTTATTTATTTATTTGTTTGTTTGTTTGTTTATTTGAAACATTTATCCATAAACATATATATTTTAACGAACAATATTGGCTGTTTTTTATACCATTTAAATAAAATATAATTGTATAAACATAAAATTCGGTGATCCTGAAGGTACCTAAAAGCCAGGCTTATAACCCAACAATCTGGGGTCCATACCTGAGTGACAGTCAAGGCTATACTTTTCTAACAACTTGCTACACCCCTGTTAGTGCATATGGTAATTTCAATAGAAATTTTGGTTGCTTTTGCCTCTTTATGGGAATAAACATTCTCTAAAATACAGAAATCTATTCATTTAAAGACCAATATGGAATACAGAAATTGTTTAAACATAATAATGTTGAGGGATCGCCTCTCCCCAGTTAAATCTATCTGTCCCATCAGATCCAGAAAAAGGGACATGTTGTGGGTCCCCATCAGTCAAGGAGTTTTGTTTGATGTGGCCCCTGCCCTCTGTGGTGCTCATTCACTCCTGAGGTGAGATTGCCCCAAACATATTGGCTTTCTGAGAGGTCCTCAAAATTTGATTAGGCCATCAGACCTGGGAATCCCTTAAAAGTCTGTTAGATGGCTTCATTGTATATAAGTTTAGAATGCACCTTTCCCTGTCATTTGATTATTAATATTTCTCATTGGTTTTAATGTTTGAATCATGTTGATTGTGTAGCTTGTGTTTTAATTGTGTAAACCATCCTGGCCAGAACTGATTAACCTTCTCGGATAAGAAGTGAAACATCTTCAAGGAAAAACAAGAGAGTCCAGTTGTCTTTTGAAAAAGCACTTTTGACACACCCAGGGTCAGTGCAAGTGAGATGGGTAGCTACCTAAATTTGGTAAATAAATAAACGATGAATAAAAAGAAAAAGCATATACCCATTGAGCCATCCAGAAGTTTATTTTCCTTGGGTAAAGGGCTACAGTAGATCATCTACTAGTTTATTTGATAGTTTATATTCCTTTCCTGTATTTCTTTGATTTGATGTTTCTTTTTTCTTCACCCTGTGTCATTCTGACTTTGTCCTTGATTTTTTCCTTCTTCCTAACCTTTCATTTATTTTCACATTCTCTTCTCCTTTTACCTTCAGAGTGACAGTTGACCTCCGGTCACCATGTTACCCATTCACAAAATCCTAGAAGTGGTGAATTAAAAAAAAATGCATTCAGTAGCTTTTTATTTATTTTATTTATTTGTGAGATTTATATACCGCCTCACAATGCAAGCACTCTCTAAGCAATTTACACCAATAAGCAATGTATATTTATATTGCCCCCAACAATTTGGGTCCTCATTTTACCTACCTCGGAAGGATGGAAGGCTGAGTCAACCTTGAGCCGGTGAGATTTGAACTGCTGACCTGCGGATCACAGTCAGCTAAAGTGGCCTGCAGTACTGCTCTCTAACCGCTGTGCCACCTCGGCTCTTGAACTGTAGATTGCAGATTTACTCTATCTGTGCGCTATGTCTGCCTTAGAATTCTTGTGGCCCCAGAAGAGAGTAATGTTGTTATGCATAAGATAGCAGTTAACATGTCTAGCAGAAAAGCAAGACTAAAATGAAGAGTTAAATCATTTGGCGAAGAATTACTAGTGCCAGTAATCTGCTGAGGAAATCTATCGAAAATGTAATCCAAAGATAAGAATCACATGGGATCTCCGTTGCTAAGACACTAAAATACATTACACGAATGTAATACTATAACTTTATTTTTTCCTGACTATGGGTTCAGTATGAAGCTTTTTTTTATTATCTCTCAGAACAGGAGTGGAGACAATGCTTCTCAAGGCTAGGCTGTCATTAGAGCTTTATTATAGATGTTCCTTTTGGAGTATGCCCTTCTCTGACATGAGAAGGTTTAAGTGGGACTGAAACAGAGTTAAAAGGTGCTTGCAACAAAGCAAACTCAGTATGCTAGTTGCATGTGATGATTCACAATTACATATCGTACTTTTCCTCAAAGTACCAGATCTCTGCCTGGCAAGAACCATGCTTCATCCTTTAAGGCAGAAACAGTAACCCAGAAATGGAAGGAACATTGATCATGTACAAATACATAATTAGTAATGATGTGCTATCCAAATCTATTCCCACTTTGTTGTAGCCTGGGTAGAATGTATGTAGCTCTGGCTAAAACAGTAGAAGGGAGGGTGGGAGAATTAGTCTACCATTAGAAGAATGATTGTCAGCTTTCTTCATCGTCAAGTTATATTCATATGAAGAAAGGCAAACTGCAACGATCCTGGATCAAATGTCTCAGCTTTGGAAGAATAAGGCCATGAATGTGGAAGAAATATCAGATCAGGAAGTATGCATAGATAGTGATAGCAATAGCACTTATATTTATATACCGCTCTACAGTGCTTTACAGCACTCTCTGGAAGGTTTACAATGTTAGTATGTTGCCTCCAACAATCTGGGTCATCATTTTACCTCAGATGTCAACCTTGAGTTGGTCAGAATCGAACTCCTGACTGTGGGCAGAGTTAACCTGAAATACTGAATTCTAACCACTGTGCCACCATGGCTCCTATTGTCCCTGAAACTGTATCAAGTGGGATTTTGCTGTTACCTCTCCAGCCAGAACAGAAGAGATTGCAATTCTCAAATTCTAAACCAGAAAGCCACAGTAAAACTTGGATCTTCCTTCCTTATTAATCCTTTCTTGAACTGAACAGGTCAACAAAGGTGATGCTATTTGAAGCTGCAATCCTATCAAGCATTAATATGGAATTCCTTATTAGTAATTTGAGAGCAATTTTGGATTTTGCCTTGCTAAAATCTGCTTTACTAGATTTTGGCTGACCAAAATGGGGTTTCTGCATTGCCGTACTATATCTTATTGGAATCTGCCCTTGGAGATTATGCCATCTTTGTTTAGTTCTGGAAAATTCCTTCTACTTGAAAGCATTGCCTGGTATAAAACTGATATGAAAGGCATCTATCCATAATTTTTCATCTCTGTTACCAGTTACCATTAATATGGAACAAAGAGGAGTCGAATCATGCTGGTTAACAGATCCATTAAAGTTCAGGTGTGTGTGTGTGTGTGTGTTTGTGTGTGTGTGTGTGTGTGTGTATGTGTATGTATATGTATATGTATATGTATATATGTGTGTGTATGTTTACACACACACACACACATATATTTGTTAATTTTTTTATTTTGTTTTACATATATATATCAATGTGTGAACAGTGTGGGACTTGGGTGTCATACATCCTGATACAAGTAAAACTAGTAAAATTAATCATAGTCATTAAGTTTAACTAATTTATATATTTCTAATAATGATACACATTTACATTAAGTTATAGTCTATCATTATCTGATTATTCATGTATACACAAGGTCGGTAAAATGAGGACCCAGATTGTTGGAGGCAATATGCTGACTCTGTAAACTGCTTAGAGAGGGCTGTAAAGCACTGTGAAGCGGTGTATAAGTCTAAGTGCTATTGCTATAAATCTTTTAATAGAATGTGTAGCCAAGCATTCCCCAACCTTTCTGGGTTGGCAGCCCAGCATGGGTGATTTTGTGTGAGGGGCAGGTGCGGGCTTGCACACAGCTTCATTTGTGTGAGTAGTGGGTGCGCGAGTGGGGCTGCGACTGGTGGTGCCCACTGCTTACGTGAATGGAGCTGCAAGCGCCGGCCTCTGTCAGTCGCATGAGTGGGGCTGCAAGGGCTGACCCCTACCACATGACGCAGTTGCGAATAGGCTATGACCCAGTAGTGGGCCACAGCCACAGGTTGGGGACCCTGGTCTAGTCGGGATTAGTCTAGTAAGTCACTTTTGGTTCTGAATTTGATGCTTTTATGGTAGCCCTTTCTTTACAGGATAACATGTATGGCTTTGATACTTCTAAATATCCTTCGCCAGCCTCCTATATTTGGCCAACAGCTCATTCTTCTGGGATGCCTGTCCTAGGCATTCTCTTGGAGTTCTATCCCAAAGTCCTATTCTGATAAGCACCATTGAAAGTGACTCTCTCTATTCTATCCTAAATGTCTGAATCCGGTGTCTGTTGGGAAGCACTCAGCCTGGAAGGGAGGAGGGATCAAGCACGGAACTAGCCTGGAGTTACGTGCAATTGCAAAAGGGCTAGGTCTGACCCCCTAAGGTCCATGTAGGCTGCCAGACTGGTGAGTTTCCTGTATTATAGGCAGAACATAATAAAGTGGTTAGTTCAAACTCTGTGAATCTGGTTGTTTACACCTGATATTAATCTCGTCATTCTGGCAGCCCATTCCTGGGGACAATTAGATAAGGGTCTAAGGAATTTAGGGGGATAATCCTAACCCTAACCAAAAATCCCATCCCAATAGTGGTTGAAAGTCAAGGACTACTTATAAAACCATTCTTTGGTCATAATATGGTTAAGTTTTTAAATTTAAAAAAATTAAATAAATTCCAAACTGATCAGTTTCTGAGATGCTTCAAATATTAAAGTGCCATACTTAATAGCTAACTAAAACAAAAAGAGTTATTGCTTTTTTATTCTATTTTTTCATAAGCAAAAGAGAGACAGAGGAGATCCAAATTGCTTTTCTTTCACATTTATCATGATGGTCAGATTCTCATTTCACAAATATACATGGATGTTTATTGATTTCAACTCAACATACCAATTTTCCTCGTGTGTGTGTGTGTGTGTGTGTGTGTGTGTGTATAATTTTGATTAAGAAGTTTTCTCACAGAGTAAAAACAATATACATTTTGAGTTAAAGTTAAGCGAAATGGAGAGAAGTAATATATAAGTGAAAGAGATGCAGGAAAAAAGAAAAGAAAAAAGGGAAAAGAAAAAAGTAAGAATAATAAAAAGTGGCTTTCCAGAAAAAACAGTGCAGAAAATAAAAAATAAATAAAACATAAGAGTAAAGAAATATATATATATATGTAAAGAAATTACTTCAATCTTGATCACAAGTACAATTTTAGTAACTTAGCAACTTAAAATACAATCAATTATCTCTTTTTTTGATATAGCAATAGCAATAGCAATAGCACTTAAACTTATATACCGCTAGATATATATCCCATCTCTTATCTATAAGCAAATCCTTAAAGCCTCATTGTTTCAGTAGTGATCAGCAAAATTCCATTGAGGATTAACACAAATAACAACATATCTATTTTAACCTTGATCAAATAAATCAATTTTATATTCCCATATTTTGCTTTTAAAAATCTTGATTGTTATTCCCTTCAAATAATGTCCTAGAACTTTATTTCTTTTCATCTTCCTTTTTCCCTTCTCAAAGTTCTTCAAAAGTTTCACAAGTCTCTTTTGTAAATTCTATATAGGAAAATTATCCATTTCACTTTCTTGGTTTGTTATTTGTATATATTTTAAAATTATATTTTTACTATTATTAAGGCATCAACTGGTTTCTTTTGTATGTCCTATATAGCAGTGGTCCCCAACCTTTTTATTGCCGTGGACCGGTCAACGTTTGATAATTTTTCCGCGGCCCACTGGGGGGGGGTTGCGGCGTCGCGTTGATTATTACCATGGTCACTTGACCACAGGACGTAGCAAATGGCCATAAATGTGGGCCAGTTGCCAAGCACCCAAAATGCCATCATGTGACTATGTGGGGGGGTCCAATGGAACCAGGTTGTAAGTACCTTTTGGGTAGTTTGGCGTAACTTTGACCGTTCGTTAAACAACTGGTCATAAGTCAAGGACTACCTGTGCACCGCAAGAGGAACACAAGAAGCTGATTAAGAACTGAATTACTGGTTTAGTTTTGAACACAAGAATCTGCAAAAGATAGTTATCCAATTTTCCAGCAGATGCAGCCCTTGTAACTCCACACTTTTGCAGGATACCAGGTTAAACAGGGCTTATGGGAAAAGATAAAAAGTCCATGTGGGGCCATTTCTTTCCCATACTCTATTGCCCCACGTGCCTCTAAATATGTACTGAGTATATGTAAGAAAGCCCCTACACATGAAGATCACAGGAAAATTGTTTCTGGTCTCTGGGGTCTCCCCTTCCCCAGGTGTCAGAAAAGCAGCAGCTGCACAGCAAAGACGGGAAGCGAGTACCTGTCGGGGTGGCCCGTCTAGGCGGAGTTTGAGGAGCTTCGGAGGCAGGGCCCGAGCTGCTGGACGAGGTGCTGCTGCTTCTGCCGGGTCGACTTGACCGCCAGGATGGCCTGCCGGTTTTTGTACTGCACTAGTTGCAGCGTGATCTCGGCGTTCCAGCCTTGATCCTGTGGGCACCGAAAGTCGATCTCCTTCCCCTCGGCCATCACCACCGTGTAATACATGTACTTGCCCTTCCGTTCCACGCAGTCCACCGTCTTCATGGTGGAGAAGGGCAACTGCTTGATCTTGGCGGTGGCTACCGTCGTCTCTCCGTTGGCAAGAAGAAGCCGCCGCCGCCACCGCCGCCTCCTGCTTGGGTGGGATAAGCAGAAGCCCTTCCTCGGTGAGGATGCAACACTTCTTCTTCCAGAGCTGCAGCAAGCCGTCGCTGCGTTTCTCCAGCACACCCTCCTTCACCGGCTTGCCGCCGCTCTCCAGCATCCTCCTGCCGCCGCCAAAAACTTCCGAAAGGAATGAAAAGAAGGCGCGCGCGAGGGAAGCGGCGCACGGACGAGCGGGATTTCCCGGGACGCGTCAGAAAGGCTTTGCCTTCTGCCGAACGACGGCAAGGTTTAGCCGCGCGGCTTCTGGTCCCGCCGCTGGTCTTTCCTTAGAACCGCAGGGCGGCCCGGTACCATTTGTTCTGCGGCCCGGTACCGGGCCGCGGACCGGGGGTTGGGGACCACTGCTATATAGCATCCTTTTCTATGTCATTCTTGTAGCCTTTCACTTTTAAATCTACTTTCAGATCAATCTTAATCTTTTCTGGAAAAAAAGTGTTCCCTTTCCCTAAATATTTTAAACAAAGTCGATACACTTTGACATTCTTAAAATTAACTTTTGGGTCCATTGTTCAGAAATATCTTTCAATATGTACAATGTTAAAATATTTTGTTTCATTAGTAAGTCAAATTTAAGTATTTTTCTCTTTTAATTATAACCTTTATTTCCTTTGCTGACTGTGGTTTTTAGCAAGATGACTATTCCCCCATCTCTCAGAATTAAAAAAAACCCCAAAGATGGGTTGCAGTCTCTTCATCAGGAGAAAATAGATGGAGCACTTGTGGGTCATCTCAAATCATCTTCCTGTCTAGAAAGGAATTACAAAGAATCAGTCTACTTGCCAACTCTTCATTCACTTCAGTCATCGGCTGTCTTTTAGTGGAGCCATCTTTGGTTTGCCATTTCTTCCCTAGAAGTCAGAATCTCAGCTTCCAGTGTTCTTAACAGCAGCTATAAGTACTTTTATATTTTTCCCTCTCTCTCCAAAGTTACATCAAAGTTTCCTTCTTTCTAATCATGAAGTCCATAAATCATCAGTTCACTTTTTTCTTTTTTCATCAAAAGTCCGTAAGGGGTTTCCAAGTGCTAATAAATATAATTTATTGATCTTTCTCTAAGCAAAGAAATCAAATTTGCCATCTCTGCTAGATCCATCATCTTCATCAACCTTTCCTCCATTGTGGGTATTTCAGAATCTTTCCATTTTTTCTCTCATTTTTCTTCACTGCCTTGCAGCACTGATTTACCATATATATTTTTTCCTAGTTGGCTGTCCACTTTAAAAAATGTTCTAGTTTCAGTTCAGTCTTAGACTTTAAAATTCTTCATATCAGTATATAGATTTGATTTCAAAATGTTCGGCCTTTTTTTACCAGTCCATTAAACATGATAAAATAATCCTTCGTGTTGCCCACATTTACAACATAAATTAGAAGTACCTTTATACATTCTAGATAATTTTTATGGAATCATGTACCATAAGTCATCATTTTATTAAAGATTCTCTTTTAGATTATAAAATAGCATAACTTTTTATCCTTTCAACCACGTTTTCCCATTGATCCAACAATACATTATGTCCAAAATTCTTAGCCCATTTTACCATGCACATTTTTACTGTACATCCTCCATTTCAAATTTCAGCAAGTACACATTTGGGCAATTTGATGTTCATCATCTGTACATAATTGAACTTCAAATTCTGTATTCTGTTGTTCATTTCCAAATATCCTGTTTTCTGTCTTAAATCTTTCTCTTAACTATGCATACAAAACTATTGAAAACCAAAACCTCTCTGAGGCCAGTTGCTCTCTTTATTTCATCTTATATTCTCTATTCGCTTGTTCTAACAACTCTCAATAGATTAATCATTTATCTCTACCTGTTGTTTTCCCCCTATAAATGCTTCATGCTCAGAGACCCATAAAAGCATTTTCAGGCCCAGTCTGGGTTTATACCTATTCCATATTCTCCATCAGGCATTTCTAACATAATGATTTTTGAACTCTATATTATAGCACTTTAGCAATAGCAATAGCACTTTACTTATATACCGCTTCATAGTGCTTTACAGCACTCTCTAAGCGGTTTACAGAGTTCAGCATATTGCCCCCAACAATCTGGGTCCTCATTTTACCGACCTCGGAAGGATGGAAGGCTGAGTCAACCTTGAGCCTAGTGAGATTTGAACAGCTGAACTGCTAAACTAGCAATCAGCTGAAGGTCGCAATGCTGCTTTTAACCACTGCGCTATCTCAGCTCCTAACCTTAACCTTAACCTTAACTTTATCATATCCTAAGTGGATAATGATGCTGGAGATGGTCTCTGCTCCAAAGGTTCAAGCTCTAGCACTGAGTAATAGGGTGAGCTTCCATCACTTGCCTCAGCTTCTATCCACCTAGCACAGGGGTGTCCAACTCAAGGCCTGGGGGCTGAATCCAGGCCACGGGGTGCTTAGATCTGGCTCATGGGACTGCCCTGGAAACAGTGAAGGACCGGCCCACG
Source organism: Diadophis punctatus similis (assembly GCA_023053685.1). NCBI lineage: Eukaryota > Metazoa > Chordata > Lepidosauria > Squamata > Dipsadidae > Diadophis > Diadophis punctatus. The sequence goes on along the minus strand of JALIGW010000006.1, from coordinate 55,245,613 downwards.
GTGCCTCTGCCAGCGAAAACAGAGCCGTCACAACCGAAAATGAAGCTCATGAGGACGCGGGTGGCACTCCCAACTCTGTTTTCGCTGACAGAGGATTGCAGGAGGCCATCACAGCTGAAACTGAAGAGCCCATTTTTGCTTGCGGAGCGCTCGGGCCACCATAGGTGCCCCCGACGTGAGTGACATTGAGCGGGCCACTCCCACCCTGGCTACGCCCATCCTGGCCCCCCTAAGGTCAACCCTGATATGGCCCTCAATGAAATCGAGTTCAACACTCCTGACCTAGCAGTTCAAAAGCATGTTCTATGTGAGTAGATAAATATGTACCATTTTGGTGTGGAGATGGGCTGGTGCTTCATGCAGGCAGTTGGATTCCTGCTGGCTCTGAACCTTCCTGGTTGCAATGCCCATTTGTGAGGCAGTTCCAGTGGAGGGAGGGGTTTCTTGGATGACCTATAGGAACAGTCACTCATCTCTCTGGTGGGAAACTTGCTCGCCCTCCTGTGGTGCACCTTAGGAAGCACCCAAGTGTGTATCACAACAGAGCTAGTAAATTGACACCAAAATTACACTCTGTATTAGCATGTAGTCTTCTGGCTAATACAACAACACCATACACTAATCATCATCACCCCCATCATCATCATTGTAACATAGAAAACCATGCCATCAAAACCTCAGCTTGTGCTCTTCAAATTCTAAAATTATTTTATTTCTGAGCAGAATCCACTCTTTCATCCAAACTAAACAGCAGGCTGAAAACTACAATTTTAAATCAGGCAATTCTAATCATTCTCATTCCTTTGCATTTTTGAGGATTTTGTATTTAATCTTTGGCTTTAACATACCGATTTTTCTCAACAGCACTGTGAGAATATATGGACACAAAATGGTAATACCATTATTAAATCATGATCTTAAAAAAAGCCTTTGTTCTTTTTAATGTTGACTGAAGTACAATATTTTATAAATATGTCACATACTGAAATAATATTATCAGACATCCACATAACATCTGAGGTACCATGGAAAAACATATATTATTTTGCATATTGTAAAGATGAAATAAAGAGATACATTTCTGATAGGCTGGATCTGAAAGCTAGTCATTATACATATGCACCAAGGCAGAATTTATCCAAAGCAGATTTTGTTCTAATGAATACCTTCCTAAAGTTTGCTCCTGCTGGTAGATTCAGAAATTATTTCTTTGGAGGAAAAAAAGACATACAGAGATCTCCAAGATTTCTATAAACACCAAGGTGGTGAATAGGTGGGAAGTCAGGACTGGAATAATTCTATAACAGACAACTTCAGAGGATCTTTCCAATCACAGTGCAGAATTTAAAAAAAGGATTTAGAGAAAATAACAGTAAGACTATTCTCAAACCCAGAACTCTTTGTTAGAACATACGAGGGGGAGTCAAAAAGTAATTCCATTTTCTTTAGGACAGGTATAATTACCAACACAGGAACATGTAGCATACATCAAAATGAAGCTGGTCCTCTGTGGATCACATCCCTACTTCGCAACATAGTCACCGTTTCTCTCAATAGCAATGTTCCACCTTCAAATGAGAGCATGTATCCCTGCCTCGTAAAATTTTGTTGACTGTTCTTTGAGCCACTTCTTCACTGCAGTTTTCACTTCCTCATCACTGGAATAATGTTTGCCTCTCAAACCCTCTTTCATGGGGCCGAAGAGATGATAGTATTTATGATGTGTACATATACAGAAGAATTGAGGCAGTATTAACTCTGAAATGTACAAAATATAAAATAGCTTTAAAAATAATAAAGCTGCATTTATTTAGTTATTATAAACCATAAGGAATCATCACATCAGGAAGAAATCCAATTTTCACGATGGGATGCTAACATTTCTAAGTATCAGGACTTATAACTATTTAGCCACAAAAAATGGCATAACAGCAAAGAAATCAATTTAACCCTTGAGATAAAATGCTGGGGAAATAAAAGGAAACCATGAAGACTTATAATGATTATAATTCATTCAATCATTTTGAATGAAAGTAATTCACAGGAGGGAAGAAGCCGATGGAGCTGGTGTTTCTGGCAAGCTGATGGAGAGGGAACTGTTTTTGTTTTTATTAATATTTCCCTCTCTGTGTGTTGCAGGCTGAAAGCTGAGGATGTGATGGAACAAACTCAATTAGACCACTGGAATAGACCTGAAATCTCCACCACTACATGTAACTGCATTGGCTATTGCTAAAATTAGCCTCTTCTCCATAGAGAACATATATGCTAATCAAACTCCAAAGTCTGATTCTTCAAAGATATGAATATGCACTGAAATTATACAGTAGAAAGGCCAGAAAAGCTCTGCTCCATCCATTTGGTGGGATGGTGATGGCAAACTTGGGAGAAAGGAGAAGAAACTACCATGGCACAATGGCATCTTGTCAAATATTGCCATTTGCAATTTAAAGAAGCTGCAGTACTGCGTTATATGTTTTTTCCGTAAGACCAGGGGTGGGTTCTAACTTGCCTCACCGCCGGTTCACTTCCTCCCACGTCACATGGGCGCAGGCACGCTTCGCACATGCACGCATGCGCAGTGCTGAAAATTCCCAATTTTTTTTTTAAAAAGCCAAAAACAAGATGGTGGTGCATGCACAGTGCCAGAAACTTGGCTTCTGCGCATGTGCAGAACAAAAAAAATCAGGAAAAAAATCCCCCCCCAAAAAATTCCCCAAAAAAGATGGCAGCGTCCTCAGACCGGCACCTACAGAACTGGCGCCGTGACGTCACCGTGATGTCACCAACGGTTTGCTACCGGTTCTATAGAACCGGTGCAAACCGGCAGGAACCCACCTCTGCGTAAGACATACTGCTAGGTGATAAAGCTAGAAGTGGCATAGCTTGAGAATTCTTGTCATGTATGTTCTGACGTGGCCCTGGGAGGACACCAGAATCTGGAGATAGTAATAGCAATAGCACTTATACTTATATACTGCTTCATAGTGCTTTACAGCCTGTTTTAAGTGATTTACATTGTCAGCATATTGACCCCAACAATCTGGGTCCTCATTTTGCTGATCTCAGAAAGATGGGAGGCTGAATAAACCTTGAGCCAGTCAGAATTGAACTGTTGGCAGTTGACAAAATTAGCCTGCAATACTGCATTCTAACCATTGCGCCACCATGGAGAAGGACAGTGGAGGAATTGGATGTCTGGAGCAAAGAGTGGGAATAAAAATAAATCCAAATGTAGGACAACAGAGGACTTCACAAGTTGGTTTCTTGTGACTGATAGTTGTGTTCTTAATTTTATCCCTGGATAAAATTATTTATTTAAGAATGTCTAGTACAGCATCATTTTATCAGAAGGAGAATGAAGCAGAAGCATTTATGATGTTTACGGTTAGTTTTATTTTGCTTTGCATTTCACCTACCTGATTACCTCATTGACTGCAGCATAGGCCTAAACCCTTTTTATTTTAAGACAGCAATCTCCAGAGAATATCCTCTTATATTAATAGTTTATACTTTTTCTTTGAAGACAAAGTGAGAACATATTTGCCCATTGGGCCAAAGTTTATGTTCTGTTTAATGCTTCAGCACAGAATGACTTTATATAAAAGATATAAAACACGGGGGGGGGGGAACCCACCACCTTGAAATAAATATTTTTAATAACAGTGCCTCCCTTACAAAGGGGGTAGATGTACAAATTAGAATGATACGCAGTTTTTTGTGATTGGTTGAATTTTTCAGTATTGGGAATTGGGAATTGAGTGTGTTTTTATGCATAGACTTTTGGGAAATCTTTGGCTTGAGAACAAATTATGTGTGAATAAGAAAAGAAGTAAAGAAAGTTTCAGCAAGTGCAGGGAAGAATGGAAATAGTTGTAGCTAATTCTCCCATCTTCAGTAGAAAATCACATGAGCTAGTGCGGTTGAGACTCTAGAATCAGAGGAAGAAAGAATGGCAAAAATACAAGTAGTCCTCAATTTACAACAATTTATTTAGTGACCGTTCAAAGTTACAACAGCACTGAAAAAAGTGACTTGTGACTGTTTTTCACAGTTATGACTGTTGGAGCGTCCCCATTTTGGTCATGTGATCAAAATTCAGATTCTTGACAACTGGTTCACACTTATGACAGTTGAAGTGTCCCAAGTTCACGTGATCAGATTTTGTGACCTTCTGACAAGCAAAGTCAATGGGGAGGCCAGATTCACTTAGCAACAGTGCTGCTAACTTAACATCCGCAATGATTCAGTTAACAATGGTAGCAAGAAAGGTTGTCAAATGGGACAAAACTCACTTAACAAATGTTTCACTTAGCAACATGAATTTAGGGTTCAATTGTGGTTGTAAGTCGAGGTCTACCTGCAGTAGAATTTCCATGTAGGATTTATGAAAATACCATATTTTTCGGAGTATAAGACGCACCTTTCCCCCCCCCAAAAGAGGCTGAAAATTTGGGTGCGTCTTATACTCCAAATGTAGCTTTTTCAAAGCTTTTCCCCCCAGCCCTAACGAGGTGCTAATGATCTTCCCGGCTCTTCCTGGCTTATTTTCATTGCTATTCCCTCCGAAAAAGGCTTTTTCAGCCCTAACGAGGTGCTAACGATCTTCCCGGCTCTTCCTGGCTTGCAGGCTTGTTTTCATTGCAACTACCTCCGAAAAAGGTTTTTTCAGGCCTAACAAGGTGATAACGATCTGATTTATTTATTTATTTATTTATTTATTTGTTTGTTTGTTTGTTTGTTTGTTTGTGAGATTTATATACCGCCTCACAGTGCAAGCACTCTCTAAGCGGTTTACACCAGTAAGCAATGTATATTTATATTGCCCCCAACAATCTGGGTCCTCATTTTACCCACCTCGGAAGGATGGAAGGCTGAGTCAACCTTGAGCCGGTGAGATTTGAACCGCTGACCTGCGGATCACAGTCAGCTAAAGTGGCCTGCAGTACTGCCTCTAACCGCTGCGCCACCTTGGCTCTATCTTCCCAGCTTGCAGTATTTTTTCATTCCTACTCCCTCCGAAGAAGTTTTTTCCCAGCCCTAAATCTTTGCAGGCTTGTTTTCATTGCTACTCCTTCCGAAGATGATTTTTTGGAGCCCTAACCAGGGGATAAAATAATGTGCTGAAGCTGACCAGACTAAGGACGCTAGCCAGATGAATACCTGGTAGGTAGATTTTTCCCCCCTGTTTTCCTCCCCCAAAACTAAGGTGCATCTTATACTCCAGTGCATCTTATCCTCTGAAAAATACGGCAATTGAAGTACTCTTGGCTGTATTGCCATGTTCTTATTAACCTAATGAAATTTCAGCTGATTTTGCCCTCATGTGCTTATAGCAAAATGTATTAAAGCTTAGCTTGGCTTTTTAAACCAAGACTTTTGCAGTCATAGAAATGATATGTGACCATGGTTGGTAGTCTCCTCCATCCTGACTTTTCCTACTGAATGGCAAGAAGGCCACTACTCAAATTCTACTGGATGACCATTGAATATTCCAATTGATTTGTGATTCTACTTCAATCTTCCTAATCTAAGTACCTTCCGGCAATGTTCCCTCTAACATTGAAAATCACTGCGCTGCAGTTGGAAACTGCTGCGCGGCGTTTCAGCCTTTGATCTCTCTCTCTCCTCCTCTCCCTAGCAGCGGAGCCCACCTGGGGAGGCAAGAGTTAAAGCCTCCGCCTCTCTTCGTTGAAGGCTCCTTTCCCCCACCCTCCAGCCACCCCGATCGGCTGGTGATCAATGTTCCCTCTGACATAAGAAAACACCGGGCGGCAGTTGGAAACTTCTGCGCGGTGTTTCCTTATCACGTGCACGGCCGCGCAGCTTAGAGGGAACATTGCCTTCCAGCTGCATGAACCTCAACTTTCAGAATGCACAGGAATAACCAGGCTGAGCCCTGGACATATGTCTGAAGGATGTGCAAATGTATCAAGCAAAATGTCCCATATAATCACCTTTCAGACTGTGCCATTCAAGGCTGGGAATAGAGAAGAAATATCCAGCCTGCAGAGGCCTGGTTATTATTGGTTGATTGAATTAATATTTTTTTTATAATATGCTGTAAATTATTTTTAAAAGGTGCAAGGAAGATGAGGGAAAGCGAAATGAAAGAGTTCAGACAGAACTTTCACATGAGGTATACCTGAATGAATTGTTGGGTAGACATTTCTCAAACTGAGTTTAGGTTTCTTATAATTGTCCCCTTTTTGGGGAGTAAATTATCATTTTGAGAATGAAGTGTCTTTCAGTTGTTAGTGCCAAGGATCACTCTGTAGTCTGATATGTCCTTCTGTACATTATAGTTTTGTGCTTCCAATGCTTTCATTTGGAATATTTTCAGACACACGCTAACATTTGCCAGAGAATTGGTTAATCTTCCTTTTTTCATGAGCTTTCAGGATTAACAAATAGCTTAGGTTTTTTTAGCAGTGCCAAATAAGTCATTCCATTTAGGACAGGAAAATTTCATTCTATCAAAATTAAGGAATGCAGCTCACAGCCTGCCTTTAATATCTTCATTTTTTTTCCTCTCAAAGTCATTGTTTTGCAGTTCTACTCCTATCTGAATAAGTGATTCCAATCAGTTACTATGCAGAATGAACATTTAAGCCTCAGTTGAGTTATCACAGGCTTTCCCCTGTTATTATTTTACTGGAAGGGGTGTATGGGGTGCTCAGGGCGGGGTAGCACCTCTGGTGTAGGGGCATGTCATGTCCTTTTACGGCAGCTCATTTTAGGGCAACTTTTAGGGCAGCTCGTTCACCTTTGGTCCCCACCTGTCACTCAGCTCTCACCTGTGGCTCCTAGCAGCTGTAGCATGCGCAGCGGCCACACCCCGGGCAACAGCTTTCACAGGCTGGCCAAACCAGGTTGAGAGTAGCCGTCGGGTCATCGACCTTCGGTGAGATTGGGACTTGTCTATCCCGAGCATGTGAAGACAGATTCAGGCAGACTGAGTGGATGAAATCTACTAGAATAAGACAACGGTCATGAAGGCGGTCTCTGCAAGTGATGTGGTATGCTAAGAGCATGGCAAGACACAAAAGACGCCCTGATCAACCACTGCGCCCAGCCCATCTCCAACTGTCTCGACTCTTGTCCTGCTATTGTATTTGGACAAGATGGAATCTGGGAAGAGAGAGTGAGGCTGACTATGCGCCCCTCTCCCTCACTTTAATCCAATTCACGCGCAAGTCTTGACATCCCCCCCAATATAGATGTCAAGGTCCTCTTCGAATATGATGGATGAACATCATCATTTTACTGGAAGACTGGAAAAGAACAAGCCAGCATGGTTTGTAAAAAACAGTTCATGCCAGACAAATCTTATTACCTTCTTTGATAAAGTGAATAAATTAGTAGATTAGGGAAATGCTGTGGACATAGTTTACTTCAACTTCAATAAAACATTTGACAAGTATTCCAAGTGAGGGATCTAGAATTGTGATTGCTCCAGCACTGGAAGTTTTAAAGAATAGGTTGGACAACCATTTGATTGGAATGATATAAATTCTCTTGCCTTGAGCAGAAGATTGGACTTCTCAGGTTCCTTCCAGTGCTATGATTCTATGTCTTATATTATTAAACATTGATATTAAGCCAATAGGAGAAGTCATATGTCACTTTGGTGTAAGATATCTTCATTAGGCTGATGCCGCTTTGTTGTATCCTGATCCCCGGAGCTTAGAGAGCACCAAGGACTCCTCAAGTATTAGCTTTCCCAACAGTTCTAAGCAGTCAAAAGAAAATGGATTAAGTAGCAATAGCAATAGCACTTAGACTTATATACTGCTTTACAGTGCTGTATAGCACTTTCTAAGTGGTTTACAGAGTCAGCATATTGCCCCTAAGAATTTGGGTCCTCATTTTACCAAATGATGGGTAAAATTTGGATGGAAGGTGGGTAAAATAGATGGAAGGCTGAGTCAACCTTTAGCCTGGTGGGATTTGAACTGCCAAATTGCAGGTAGCCAGCAGGCAGCAGAAGTAGCCTGCAGTACTGCATTCTAACCACTGTGACACCGAGGCAGTAAATCAGTAGCTTGACTCTTAATGCCCAAATTTCCTTGCTATTCTATGTTATTCCCTTTTACTTTTGAGTTGTGCCTGTTAGACTGGAAAACTGAGCCACACTGTACTGTTTTCCTTAAAGCTTATGGAGTGCTTATAAAACTTTACACACTTTTTAAAGAAATGCATTTTTATGAGGAGAATCATACTACCACCTTTAATTTAAACATTAAAAAGAAAGAAGTGGGATTCAAAGATTTTCTCTTTAATACACAGATACGCATTAATTTATACAGTTAACTGCATTGGTGTTAAAAATGGAAGTAGGCAAAAAGGTATTACTGATATTTCAAAGTGAATATCCAGAAATGTCATATTTTTCCCCTATTAGTTCACAGTTCCAAGCATGTCTAATATTGTTGGGATCAACGAAAGAAAAGAGGTGCAGAAGATTGCACATTTCTTAACAGATTTTCTTTAACACTGAAAAAGACATAATGTCCTTTGTTGCAGTAATTCGGGAACATTTTGAAAAGCTCCACAAAATACCATAGCATATGATATTGGCAGTCAAATATCTTCAGTGCAACATAACCAATATCCTATGTATTTCAACTCCAAGCTTGTAAAAACTGAATTTGCTATAGAACATCAATTCCTTGATATTACTTTAACAGTATACTATCCATTATTACGTCTATATTTATATTTGTTGTTGGCTATATTGCACTTTAAACTTCTTATATGCATCTGTTTGTGATCTGGAGGTCCTCCTGGGTTCATGGCCACTGCTTAAACAAGAGGTAAAGACTGTGGCTGGGGTGTCTTCATCCAGCCTTAGATGCAGGGGTGAAATTCAGCAGGTTCTGACAGGTTCTGGAGAACCGGTAGTGGAAATTTTGAGTAGTTTGGAGAACCGGCAAATACCACCTCTGGGAATGGAGATTTTGCAATACCCTTCCCCCAGGAGTGGGGAGGGAATGGGGATTTTGCAGTATCCTTCCCCCTGGCTCCAGAGACTTTCCTCTAGCCTCCGAGAAGGCCCCTCTGAAGGCCGGAAATGGGCCCATTTCCTAAGGTGACCAGACGTCCTGATTTTGGCGGGACAGACCCGCTTTTTCATGATTTGTCCCGCGTCCCGCCCGTCCTCTAAAAAGTCCCGATTTTTTGAAAGAATGCACGACTAGGGCATTTCAAAAAATCGGCCTGAAAGGCAGCAGGCCTCTCAGCTCGGGCCGGCCGTGGGCGGCGTTGGCGGCGGGCGGGCATCCCGCGTTGTTGACTCCTCCGGCGGCGGCTGGAAGCTGGGGGGAGGGGGAAGGGAGGCTGCTCCTCCTCTCCTTCCCCCGCCCCATCCCTAGCCCCACCCTCGGAGGCGCCGCTGCTGTTGGGAGGGGTGAGGGACGAGGAGCCGTCGCCGCTTTGAGCTTACGAGCGGCGCAAACAGCCCTTCCTTGTCCCCCTCCCCTTTCTTCCCCCCCGTCACCTCGCTGCTGCCGTTGCCCTGGGGCCGGGCGGGCGACCGGGAGACCGCGGTGCTTGGATGCCTGGAGCAGGTAAGCTGCTGGCTGCCTCCTTTCCCCCTCTCCCTCCTCCCGTTCGTTGCTTGCCAGCCCAGCCGAAGGGGAGGCGGGAGGCGAGGAAAGGCCTCCCGAAAGGTGCTTGGAGCAGGTAAGCTGCCGGCTGCCTCCTTTCCTCGCCTCCCGCCTCCCCTTCGGCCGGGCTGGCAAGCAACGAACGGGAGGCGGGAGACGGGGAAAGGAGGCAGCCGGCAGCTTACCTGTCGCGAGCGCCAGGCATCCAAGCGCCCTCCCGCCTCCCCCCCTCTCTCCCCCCCACCTCACCTGGACACCGACATTTGCTGTTTTGCCCTCTGCGCATGCGCAGCATTCTGCGCACGCGCAGAGGGCAAAACAAATGGCGGCGCCCAGGCGCCCCCCCCGTCCCGCTTAAAAATAAAAAAATCTGGTCACTTTGCCATTTCCGGTCTTCCCAAACTTCCTGTAGGCCCATTTTTCGCCCTCCCTGTGCACCCTGCACTTACCTGGCATCCAAAATGAGCTGCATGGAGACTCCTGAGAGGGCGGGGAGGGCAGGGCAGGGCCAGCAGAAGTGGGATTTGGGGGTTCTCCAAACTGCACAGAATCTTAGCTAGAGGTTCTCCTGAACCCCCAGCAGCCCACCCCTGCAACAGAGCATTTGCATTTCCATGGCATGGAGATAGCTTTAGATCCCTGTTGCTGCTGCTCAGAATTCAGTGCCATACAGTGCAATAGGGCGGATGGTTGTCTTGTAAATCTTAGATTTAACACGGGTTGGTATTTGTCTGTCACATAACAGTGTTAGAGTTAGAGATAGCCTGCAATACTGTATTCTAACCATTGCACAACCATGGATCTTGATCTTGGGGTAACCATTCCCTCTCTCTCTCTCAGTCCAAATCAGGTTGAGGATCTGCAACAAATTGGTTGAAAAAAAAGATCTTCATTGCATTATGCATTGAGAGCTTCACTGTAAGAACTAGGTGAGTGCAGTGCGAAAACAAGCAAACCATGGATCCAGATAGCATAAAACCTAAAAAGAACAAAAGCTGTAATAGAACACTTTTGAAATCTGCATTATGTTAAAGGAGGTGTTAGTTTCAGATAAATTCTTCTGATGCTACATCTACATTTTAGGACATTCATTCTTATCAACTCTTATTGGGCCATATTCAGCCTCCTACATAATTTTGGCAGACAAATCAATGACATTTCTTTTTTCGCCGTACGAAAACGGCCAACCAGAGTACAAAATGCAGAACAATCATTTAAGGCAGACCTCAAATCCAAAAGGGAGATTGCGTTTTATTTTTTAACACCTCTCAATACTACAAATAACTATGTTTATATAAGAAACAGATCTTTGGTGAGTGGAGCCATCACTCAATGAAAACATTAGTATGACATGTGGCTACTGTGAAAAGGGGAGAAAAATTATTAGGGATTATTCGGAAAGTGTTTGGAAATAAAACTGCCAACACTATAATGCCTTTCTTCAAATCTATTGATTGATCCTTGGATTGCGGCACCAATATACCTGTGTAGAGCTTCCCTCATGCCCACCAGACCTCTTACTTTTATTTCTTATACTAAATAATGCCTAAATCGCCCACTGCAAAGTTTGATTTTTGAGCATCATCTTTATTCTGAGTTATGCTCTTGTCCCAAAATTGGCCACATGGGCATTAGCAAGTAACCCAAAAGTTGGTGAAACCTTTGATTTGCTCATAGCTAGAATACTTTCAGCAGTATTTTCAGTTCAGTGCTAGGACTACATTTTATAAAGCTCTTTCACATCTTCAGAGCTACAGCAGTTCTAGAACATCCTGATATTTTGAGAAAGATAAATGGCTACTTTCTTCATCTATGTTTTCAGAGTTGTATTTAACTGTTTGGTATGAAACCTCTGCTATTTGCATAGAAACCCCTATTGAAATTAGAGATGATGGCATAGCCCTGGAATTTTGCAGCCAACTTTTTTCAGCCAACTTTTTCCCCCCAGTAATTGCAATCATGCTTGTAGGCTGCAGAGTTAAACCTGTATTTACATGGGGGAAGGGGCCAGTGGTGGGTTCCTACCGGTGCGGTCCACTCTATAGCACCGGTAGCGGCCCGCTGGTGATGTCACAGTACCGGTACGGTCGGTTGCCGGTGCCCGGGCGACACCATTTTTTCAAAAAAATTTTTTTAATTTTTTTACAAATTTTCTTCTGCGCATGCCCAGAAGCCGAGCTTCCGGCACTGCGCATGTGCTGCCTTCCTACCCCACAGTGAGTCCAAGCAGGGGAGGATGGATGAGGGAGCGCATGACATGCTGAAAGAACGGGCGGCAGGAGCTATCTCCATTCCCCTCCCTTCAGCAGTCTGAGAAGCCACAAATGTGCAGTGATGATCCTAGGCATTTTCACATGTTTGAGGCTTCTCGAGCTGCTGAGGGGAGGGGGAATGGGCGGCAGGACCTATCTCAGTTCCCCTCCCTTCAGCAGTCTGAGAAGCCACGCCCACCCGGCCACATGGCTGGCAAGCCACACTCACAAAATAAGCCACGCCCACAGAGTGGTAGTAAAAAAATTAGGAGCCCGCCCCTGGAAGGGGCATAATGGTTTACTTGAGTCCCAAAGCCAAGATGCTAGTATGACAAGAGTTTCACAAACATTTTGCTCAAATAAGCAGAGAAAAAATCAAGCCAGATTTTAACTGGGGTGCCAACTGACTTGTAGGATTAAGAAAGGTTGTTTGTGAAAACAACTACAGAGCTTTAAAAAGGATGAGATAGTACAGATGAGGAAACAACGTGTTTACAAACCTCAATGCTGCACGGATGTCAAATCCACATGATACTGGTAAGGGGGTCCACACTTTAGACAAAAGAAACTAATAACAAATCTTCCCATGCCTCTCTTTGCTCTGAATAACTACAGTGACAATTCATCTTTATATACTGATTTAGGCCCTTCAATTTATCCCTCTGTCCAACTTCAATATCATTTTCAAGGTAAAACAAATGACATGGCAAAGACAAATAGTAAAAATGTGCAATCTAAAATAATTTCATTTAGGGAAAATAACGGAGGCTGTTATTACTTCCTGTTTTTGTAGAGCATGGCTACAGCATTGCAATGCTCATCACTGGCGAGGCTAATACAACACATTTCCCCCCCTGTTCTACAAAGTAGTCATCTATGACCCAAATATATGACAACGTTGCACTTTGAAATATTAGCAAAACTCCAGTAGGACTTTTTAAAGGCTTATTATAAAAACTGATTCCTTGTCCAGTAATAGAAAATGAATTACCCTACGTTAACTTATCCCCAACCTCTGTATTTTCAACCAGCATTCTTCAGTCAAAGACCACACTTAGTTGGGGCTTTGGGGAGTTGAATTCCGAATGCATCTTGGCCAGGTTAAGGAAGGCTTATATATGTATTTCACCAGCCTGAAATCAGAGATTTCTTAATCTTTTCCAATTCAGTTAATGAAAAATGTTACCAGTTCAGCTTAGTTTGTTTCAGAGAATACAATAAATTATTTCTAATTGTATATCTGATACCTCACTCAATAGTGGTGACTGAGAGGGATATTGGAGTCCTAGTGGTCAATCATTTAAATATGAGCCAGCAGTGTGCTGCAGCTGCCAAAAAAACCCAACATAGTTCTAGGCTGCATTAACAGAAGGATAGAATCAAGATCACATGAAGTGTTAATACCACTTTATAATGCCTTGGTAAGGCCACACTTGGAATACTGCATTCAGTTTTGGTCGCCACGATGTAAAAGGGACGTTGAGACTCTAGAAAGGGTGCAGAGAACAGCAACAAAGATGATTAAGGGACTGGAGGCTAAAACATATAAAGAACAATTGCTGGAAGTGGGTATGTCTAGTCTGATGAAAAGAAGGACTAGGGGTGACATGATAGCAGTGTTCCAATATCTCAGGGGCTTCTCCAAAGAAGAGGGAGTCAAGCTATTCTCTAAAGAACCTAAAGGCAGGGCAAGAAGCAATGGGTGGAAACTAATCAAGGAGAGAAGCAACTTAGAACTAAGGAGAAATTTCCTGACAGTTAGAACAATTAATCAGTGGAACAGCTTGCCTCCAGAAGTTGTGAATGCTCCAACACTGGAAGTTTTTAAGAAGAGATTGGATAACCATTTGTCTGAAGTGGTGTAGGGTTTCCTGCTTAAGCAGGGGGTTGGACTAGAAGATCTCCAAGATCCCTTTCAACTCTATTATTCTATATTCTGTCGTATAGTTAAATTTTCATTCCAACTGTTATGAATACCTCTACATTTTTGGGAGATGTTTAGAAAGCTGAGAGATCACTCACACACCTCCTGACCTGCCAAGTCATTGCCTGCAACAAACAGGGCTGTTTGCTGACGGACTGTTATTACATACGCAATATATGTTTGTAAAGATCTGAAGGCTTAGACTTTTGGTCACCTGGGAAATGTACTGATAGCCTAAAGGTGTAACACTGCAGTGTTTATTGCAGCTGAATGATGACTCATCCTCGTACATGTTTGCTGCTGTACTGTGAGGCTGCTGTGAGTTTCTTAAATCCAAAGGATGGGAGATAGGGAAAAAAAAATAGGAGCTACGTGGCACGTTTTTTGTTTTTGTTTTTTTGTAAAAAAAAAAACCCAGCCAACTTAGCAAGTATGAAGTTTGAAGTTTTATATCAAGACTCGATGAAAGTTTTTATGTAAATATAAGCAGGGTTATTCAGGTTGCAAATCAGATTCAGAGCTTTGTTTCCTAGCAATCCGACAGAAACTAAAGAAACTAGGTTTCTTGCTTATAGAGGATCTGCTCTACTTTTAACAAGAAAACATTGTATAAAATTATTCTTTTGCTTTGAATCTTTTAAGCCTCTTTCCTGTTAAGGACACTTCCACCCGGTTTCCATTTTCCAATCCCTCAAAACCAGCTGGTAAGCTGCTCACTATCATTTTCACTTCTGCCAAATGTTTGCAGAAATGCAGCGAACTAAGTATAAAGTTCCCTGCACCTCCCTCAGTTCTGCATGTCTTAAAGCCACAAAATCTCACCCTCACTTCACAGAAAAAGAGGAGAAAAGAATAAAAAACAAGGATCTTTACAGATATTCCCATTATGTCAAGGAGAAGAGTGAATTTTACTTAAATAATTTCACTCCTTGTCTTGCCTCGGTTATTAAGAGACAAACTCAACCTTGTCAATCCAAAGTTTCCCTTACAAAATCTGACTTTGTAAGGGATAAAACCTGGGTCCAAGGAGAGACGAGGAAAAATTTATCTTCCATCGGGGTTTGTGATTTGTTTCGAAACTCTTCAAAGCTGCAGGGCTTCCAGCTACAAACAGCTCCAGAGAAGTTCTTCATGTGCCAATGTTGAGTCAGAAGTAAATACCACACAGCTGCTGAAGAGAAATGACTGCAGAGGGTCACAAGAAGACGAAAAGCAAAATACTGTGGCAAAATTTTCCTATTTCTTAAGTTAATGAGCGATTCTCTATGACTTCCTTCCAGAATTGAAAGATGGACGCTTTCTTCTCTGGATCACCAGACCTAGAACAGAATATAATGAGCAAACTATCTTACTATGTAAATCACTCCTATGCAATATCTCAGAATAGAATAGAATAGAGTAGAGTAGAGTAGAGTAGAGTAGAGTAGAGTAGAATAGAATAGAATAGAATAGAATAGAATAGAATAGAATAGAATAGAATAGAATAGAATAGAATAGAATAGAATAGAATAGAATAGAATAGAATAGAATAGAATAACAGAGTTGGAAGGGACCTTGGAGGTCTTCTAGTCCAACCCCCTGCCTAGGCAGGAAATCCTATACCATTTCAGATAAATGGTTATCCAATCTCTTTTTAAAAATTTCCAGTATTGGAGCATTCACAACTTCTGGAGGCAAGTTGTTCCACTGATTAATTGTTCTAACTGTCAGGAAATTTCTCCTTAGTTCTAAGTTGCTTCTCTCCTTGATTAGTTTCCACCCATTGCTTCTTGTCCTGCCCTCAGGTGCTTTGGAGAATAGCTTGAATCCCTCTTCTTTGTGGCAGCCCCTGAGATATCGGAACACTGCTATCATGTTACCCAGGGGTGGGTTCCAACTTACCTCGCTGCCGGTTCACTTCCTCCCACGCTGTGTGGCCGTGCCTCATGGGCACTCCCACACTTTGCGCGTGCATGCATGCGCAAAATGGGGACACATGCGCAGTGCCAGAAACTCGGCTTCTGCGCATGCACAGAAGAAAAAAAATTTAAAAATCCAGGGGGAAAAAATAAAAAAAAATCTAAAAAGATGGCAGTGCCCACGGACCGGCACCGACTGATCCGGTTTGATGACATCATCATGATGTCACCAACAGGTCGCTACCGGTTTGGGCGAACCGGTCTGAACTGGGAGGAACCCACCCCTGATGTCACCCCTAGTCCTTCTTTTCATTAAACTAGATATACCCAGTTCCTGCAACCGTTCCTCATATGTTTTAGCCTCCAGTCCCCTAATATTGGATGTGAGGGCGATCTGGCTGCGACATCTGTCACCCCATTGATCGCCAGGGTTGATTCGGCTGATCTGGCTGGCTAGGCGGGTGTCCCCTTCCTCCCTCACTGCTCCATGTGCGTCCCTCCCGAAGCTGTGCTCTCGGTGGAAGAGGACGACCTTCCCAGATAGAAGGAGTGTACCAATCTTCGGTCAAGGGTATACGATAGCTGCGCTCCCCTGCTAGAACCTCCAAACAAGCTCAAGGTCCCTAGTCCTTCTTTTCATTAAATTAGATATACCCAGTTCCTGCAACCGTTCCTCATATGTTTTAGCCTCCAGTCCCCTAATATCTTCGTTGCTCTTTGAATAGTACTAAAACAATTAAATTGAAACTTTTGCATAATTAACTCATTGTTACAATTTAACGTAGCTTTTCAGAAACTCTCTTTTTCAAACAATTTTCCATATGTACTTTTCAATACAGGTAGTCCTCAACTTACAATTCACTTAGTGACCATTCAAAGCTACAACAGCATTGGAAAAAAGTGACTTAGGACTGTTTTTCATACTTACAACCATTATAGCATCCCCATGGTCATGTGATCAAAATCCAGATGCTTGGTAAGAGACTCATATTTATGACAGAGGCAGTGTCCCAGGGTCCTGCAAACACCTTTCATGACCTTCTGACAAGCAATGTCAACGGGGAAGCCAGATTCCCTTGACAGCCGTGCTACTAACTTAACAACTACGATGATAATAACTGTGGCAAGAAAGGTCCTAAAATGGAACAAAACTCACTTAACAAATGTCTTATTTAGCAACAGAAATGTTGGCTCAATTGTGGTCATAAGTCAGGGACTACCTGTACAAACACTTATCACTTTTCATTGAATAAAAACAGCAACATTAAAGAATCTCAATTTAAAACTTTCCATGGAGACTTAGAATATTATAGTTTTGAGCTCAAAATGCATGGAGTTTCATAGCTGCTTTCCTTAGGCAGCTGAGTTGACAACCCAGCCTCTTCAGAAGATCAAACAATTAAACAATAAATGATTGCACGCAAGCACTTTCAAAATTTCTCAGTCCTCCTGCTGTTCCCAAAGTCTTTGAATGCTGTCTTTTGATTGTGTGTGTGGGATGAAGAGAAGGAAATCATATCATATTCTTATAACTTGCCTTTTGGCAACATGAATAACTATGATCACACAGCGAGCTTTCTTGAAATCTGTTTTCCCTAATAACCCAGGTAAAAAGAAATTGCCCTTTCCTTAAATTATGTGTGGGGTTTTTTTATTACCAAGTATTTATAAGGCTGTAAAGGAAGAATTAGCTTTGAATACCTGGAGATTTCAGCTGGAATTTGATTAGGTCAGAATGAAATAAAATGGGTTCATTGCATCTATATAAGACAGGGATCACAGAGACAATATGAAACAAACACAGTATTTCTCAGTAATGACTTCTCTTTAGGAAAGAAGAGAAAAAACTTATTTCTTTAGTTAGTCACGATTTTGTGTCTCTGTGTGTGCATGTTTTATTATTCAATATATTCTTACCTCCTTTGCAGCTCGAAGCTGGTCTTGAAAACCTGAACATTTGTTAGCAAATGATAGCATTCCTTGGAGCTAAACACTTTAAACCAGCGGTCTCCAACCTTGGCAACTTTAAGACTTGTGGACTTCAACTCCCAGAGCTTTGCTGGCTGAGGAATGCTGGGAGTTGAAGTCCACAAGTCTTAAAGTTGCCAAGGTTGGAGACTCCTGCTTTAAACCAAGGCAGTCAACATTAAATATAGTTTTTAAAAACCTATATGTACAATAAAGTCTCAATTAAAACCAGAAAAGCAACTACATAGATATATGGTCAACACAAACTAGTCAAGCCATCTATTTTCAAGATGGAATATCTTCTGATAGAACAGAAATCCCTAAACTTTGGCATTGATGAAAAATGTAGACAGTCAAAATCATCCAGGGTCTTGATGGAACTGGAGATGTTGCTCTTCAGCACTATGTCAGTTTTCCTTAGTATTGTTGTTGTTATTTTGGGGCAAATGGACCTACTTCCAAACAAAGCACTGCATGGAAGGCACCTATCGTTTTATGCCTTGAGACAATGGGACATAGACAGGTGTAGAAGCATTCTTGTAAGTCAAAGTTATCAGAGTTTGTTGAATAAAAAAATCAATTTCCAGAAGCACACACAGATGATTAACTTCTTTATAAACACACACACACACACACACACACACACACACACACTACTACAAGTAGATTATTTCTTCAAGTAAACACAAGCAGGAGAGTTAGTTTCATTTCAGCAGAGCAGACAAGCACAGAGTGGGCTGAGAGTACAGAGTGGACAGAGAGCAGAGTGGACTAGAGAGTACAGAGTGGGCTGAGCCACGTCCAGCCTTAAGCTTAAGTTTTCAGTTTCGATTCTCTGCACAGACTCAGATGTGTTTAGCTCCCATTGGCTGACTTAGTTGCTATGCCTATTCATTGGCTGACCTTGTTAACATGGCTCTCCCAGTTCATGAATATTTTAACAAAAGTATGCTATCTTCTAATCTTGGGGTCTCCAAATTTGGCAGCTTTAAGACTTGTGGACTTCATCTCCCAAAATTCTTCAGCCAGCTATGGGGCATGGCTGGGGAATTCTGGGAGTTGAAGTCCACAATTCTTAGAGTTGCCAAGTTTGGAGATCCTTGTTCTAATTTAATCTTCTAAAATAAAAAGGCTAGGTGGAACCTAGGTGGAACTGGGAGCAAAGGAACACTAGGGAGGTATTCTTTGGCATTATAGGACCTATAGATGCCATATTGAGGAATTATCTAATACAAACTAATACTAAATGCCCAGAGCAGCATCTATGCACATTGATCATGCCCAGTTATCTTTTGAGTAGACCATTACCTATAGGTTTTGTACGCTAAATTGGTAATCCTGAAAGGAGAAATTTTACGTGTGTCTTCCTGAGTGCTCATAAACTACTGCACAAAATCTTTCAGAGTCATCTATATTGAAAGTCTGCATGCACAAATTGTATGCATATTTTACTCCAATACATACACACTTGCTCTTAATATATGTCACTCTGACATTGTTTTTTTTCCTAATATAGATATTATTGTGCACAATTTCCATGTATATACTAATTTTCACAGCCATTTTTGATTAGGACCTGCATGGCCTATTTCAAAAAAGCATGGAAATTCAAGGATAATTGTATTTCTTTTAGCAGGAGTTTGAAACAGGCAAATTGGATTGGTGCTTATTTAAATGCAAACCAAACAATTTTTCTCCACCTCTAGACCCTCTAGAATTTGAATGCCAGGGTGGTTAGTGACTGGATGCTTCTTGGAAACCAATTAACAGATACTTCCCATGAAGCATCTATTCACCAAACAACGTCACAGAATTCAAACTCCATACAGAATGTAAATACTATACTGCACTGTAATCCTCCATTCAAGAGCATTCTGGGAGGAAGCGTTCTTGGAATGCAGGGCAAAACATCTGCAAAATTGTGATTTGCACCTCAGCAGGGGTGGGTTCCTAATTTTTTTGCTACCACTCTGTGGGTGTGGCTTATTTTGTGGGTGTTGCTTGCCAGCCATGTGACCAGGTGGGCGTGGCTTGCCAGTCATATATTAGTTATTTCAGAGAGATGTTACTACTATTTTTGCTATTTTATAGCTTACATGAAAAGCTTTGCATACAAAGTGTGTGTTACACCATGGCAACACAGCAACCTTTATATGCAGAAAATGCTATAGTTAAAAGACAAGCAAGTCTCATACAGCATTTTTGGTTTCAGTCATGGATTCCTTAGACGAAAATATTGAGGACTGTTAAAAGAACAGTATCTTTTAACAGTCCTCAATGTTTTCGTCTAAAGAATAACAGTATAAAACTGTATAAAATTAACAGTATAAAAGGTTAAGCTTTCAGAAAACGCCCACTTTGGGAAGCTTTAGGCAAAAGCGAAGGAAAAGTGTCAAATGCAAGCTTATTATTTTCAAGCGAAGGGACGGGGAAAGACTTAATTGTCAGGTTTCTGGGCATGCGCAAAATAATTTTTTTTTTAAAAAATATTTTTTTAAAAAAAATGGCGGTGCCCAGGCACCGGCAACCGACTTCACCGGTACTGTGACGTCACCAGCGGGCCGCTACTGGTACTATAGAGTGGACCGCACCGGTAGGAACCCACCACTGCACCTCAGTGCTGCTCTCCTTGAGCTGAGGACACTGATGGAAAGGGGTGTACCATATAAAAATATGCAGATGCTTTATGTTTTTTATCTCTCTGATTGATCTTTATGGTAAAATAGGAAGCAATGTAATCTAAAAAATGCTAGCCTATTCAGTCTTAATCAGTGAACTTCATAGCTATGGAAAGTTTTTTTTAAAAAAATCTTTGGCTGATGAATAATGTAATGATGAAATTATAAACATGGGACTCCTTGGTGCTGTCTGGACTTGGTTGTTTGCTTGCAGATATTTCATCACCCAACTAGGTAATATCATCAGTGCCAAATATTCTCTTCTATTTGAATTGCAAACAGCCCTTCCATTTGAAGCCCAACCAACTTCTTGGCAAGCTTCCCTAACTAGGAATTGCTGGAGGCTGGATGAAAATTGGCCCATGCAATTTAATGCAGTGAAGGCTCCTTGAGGAAGAGATGCATCAATGCTTCGTTCAAGGCAGCAGGAACCAACCCATTCATCAATGAACCAGATACTATAGCATCGACCTTGACTATGTGTCACAATGGTCAAACAATTGGCAAGTCCAAAGCTCAACTAACAAATGCTCTGTCCTACATATTGGCAAAAAAAAAAAATCAGAACACCAAATACAAGCTGGGCAGATACAACCTCGTAGACGACCGTCATTCTGTCAAGGACATTGGAGTACTCCTGTCAAATGATCTAAGCACCAGAGCTCACTGTAACAGCATTGCCAAAAGGCATTAAGTGTTGTTAACCTAATCTTGCGAAGCTACTTCTCCGGTAATATTATTATTACTTTGCCTCATCGTTCTATAGAACCGGTAGCAAACCGCTAGTGATGTCACGGTGATGTCACGGAACTGGTTCTGTCGGTGCCGGTCCGTGGACACTGCCATCTTTTTTTAATTTTTTAATTTTTTTAAAAAATTCTGGGTTTATTTTCTTCTGCGCATGCACAGAAGCTGAGTTTCCGGCACTGCACATGCATCGCCATCTTGTTTTTGGTTTTTTAAATTACTTTTTATTACTCAGCACTGCGCATGCACGCGCGCATGAAGCATGCGCACACCCATGAGGCACAGCCACGCAGAGTGAGAGGAAGTGAACCAGTAGCGAGGTAAGTTAGAACCCACCCTGAACTGCAGGGACTTCTCCATGCAGTTGCCAAGAGTCAACATTGACTCAAACTTAAAAAGCCCCCACATGATTGGCATCTATATATTCTGATTCAGATAGATGTGTCTGATGTAGTACAATCTATGATTCCTAAAGAGTTAAATGTCTTGTCTATGAGCCTCTAACTGCAAATAAAATTGATAATGTGTGCAGATTCTAGAAGCCCTGTGTAATAATCTGATTATATAAACATGGTAATTTCCAAAGAATATTAAGATAAAACCCTAAGTTAATAAGTTTTTCAATTACTGTCTCATTCTTGTTTACCCTATTAAAATGTGCTGCTTCAGTTATATGAGATCACGGTGCTTTAATTCAGTGTTTACATTTAAAATCTATTATACTTGGGAAAATATTTTATTTAAGAATGTAATAATTCCAATGTTTCTGTTTGAGAAGAAATAAAATGAAGATACAGCAGTAATTATCATATTTTCTTTGATGTATAATTGTCATACCTTATCAGGATTACAAAAATCAGGGCAACCACTGGATGGGATCAAAGAGATTCAGATAATTCTAACTCTTTGCTGCCATCTAATGGTCTTATATATTTATACAGCCAATATATGACAAACATGATCTGTATACCATATATACAGATCATACAGACAGAAAAATCATGTAGTGGAATCATTTGCACTTAGTCCTTGACTTACCACCACAATTGGGACCAGAATTTACTTTATTAAGCAAGGCAGTTAAGTGACTTACTATCTTTTCTGCCATGGTTGTTGTGTAAATCCAGCTTTCTCCATTGACTTTGTTTATTGAGAGCTGGTTCGACATACCGGTGCAGCCGCAAGCGGCAGGACACCAGCTGCACAGGTATGATGAAGCTTGCGGCGGTGCTGCCATCCACGCACGTAATGCCACAACAAGCCTTGCAGGATCCTACTCCAAGAGGCGGCAGCGGTGGCGCGACGAGTCTCACAAAGAGACTCATTTCTGGTGGAGTTTGGGGGAAAGAAAGAAAGACTTCTGCTGCTTCTGCTGCTTTTGTTGTGTGCAGCCAAAAGTTCGCAAAAGGCAGGGAGGTGAAATGCCAAACTCAACCCATACTCACACCTCGTGTATGGACCGTCCCTGAGTGGGGTGGGGTGATGAGGCCATCAGAGGAGTCCTGCATGGCCCCCACCTGCTTCAGCTTCGCCTTTGCCAGGGCAGCAGGCGCTAGAAGGGCACTGTCCCGAAGCCTTCCCACTGCTTGGTATGGGGTGGATAGTGCCCGGTAGGCCCAGGTGCAGTGGTCGGGCAGGTGGGTGGAGCGGAGAACAGAAACAGCGGAAAGGAAACCCTTTCAAACAGTGTTGCCTGCAATTCTTGTTACTCCTCTCCATCGTTTCTCTCTCTCTCTCTCTCATTCTCTCTCTCTCTCTCTCTCTCTCTCTCTCTCTCTCTCTCTCTCTCTCTCACACACACACACACACACACACACACACACACACACACACACACAGAGAGAGAGAGAGAGAGAGACATTTGATCGCTTGAAAGGGACAGGCTGGGATTTGCTTCTATCGTAAGCACATGCTTCCCACAATCTTCCACAATTTCCTGTCCTTTTCTCAAGCAGCAGCAGCCTGGTAGAGGCGGGGGGGGAGTCAATTCCAACAGCCCGCATGGCTTTTTGCCTCATCGTAGCAGCAGCCTAAGCAACACCCGAGCTCCAGGCCTGGCAGAGCACAAACCGTGCTCACTCGTGCTCCATAGGCACCGTGCTCCATAGGCACCGTGCTCCATAGGCACAAGATGAGCTGCGGAACAGAGGGGCCCTCACAGGGGTGGGTTCTGGTTTCTCCCACTGCCGGTTCGCTCAGGGGCGTGCTGTGTGGGTGCGCACTTTGCGCACATGCACAATACTTTAAAAAGCAAGATGGTGCCACCTATGGCGCTGCCTGGAGAACCATCTCGGGGGTGTGGCAGGCCTGGGTCACTGCCGGTTCTAGCAACCCAGGCCGCCAAGTTACTACAGGTTCTTTAGAACTGGTCCGAACCGGGAGGAACCCACCTCTGGGCCCTCAGCTGCAAGGTTGCCTGGCACTGTGGGCAGGGCTGGGACTAGCAAAAATGTGCTGGAAATATCTCCTGGCAGCCAGAGAGATAGAACCACACTGGATCAGCTGATTCACGGTCCGCGGTTAAGGGGCCCAGCAGCCATGATGTGACCAGGGAAGGGAAGGGCTGCCTCCTGTGCTGGCCACACCTCCTTCACTAGGACTTATTTTGGGGGTATGGCGTATATTAGGCCCACCCCCAAAAAATCAGGCTAGGACTTATTTTGGGGGTAGGTAGTATTTTCGGGGAAACACAGTACTTTCTTAGATTACTTCACTTTCAATATGCCTCTATCATGATTTGCATGGTCTTTTTTCTATGACTACTATTTGGATATTGGTTTAACTCCCCCCCACCAAATGAACGCTGAACATGAACGGTGCTCCTATCAATTGTTTGTATAAATAACATGCTAGGATGGCTCTTCAGAAATGTCAGTAAAACTGCAAGCACTCAGATAAACTTTATTGATTTTCTTTTTCATAAATACCCCTATAAATTAATAGACAGATGGCAAGAGTCAAGGATCACTGTGTCAGCAACAGAACATTTATTTATTTATTTATTTATTTATTTATTTATTTATTTATTTATTTATTTATTTATTTATTTATTTATTTATTTATTTATTTATTTATTTATTTATTTATTATTTTGTGACATTTATATACCGCCTCACAGTGCAAGCACTCTGTAAGCGGTTTACACCAGTAAGCAATGTATATTTATATTGCCCCCAACAATCTGGGTCCTCATTTTACCTACCTCGGAAGGATGGAAGGCTGAGTCAACCTTGAGCCGGTGAGATTTGAACCGCTGACCTGCGGATCAGTGTCAGCTAAAGTGGCCTGCAGTACCTGCCTCTAACCGCTTAAGGCCTTTGGTTCATCTGCAAGTTGTGATATAATCACCAGTAACTAAATAAAGGTATTTTCTTCATACGTGTAAGCATAATATCCAGTAAACAGCCACACTAGAGTAGCAGTTCTTAAACTAATGTTTATTACCCCTAAATGGACTATCCCCAGGGCAACAGAGCAATCTGTAATTACTTACTTTTGAATTGAACATCCAGTGAGGGATTTGCAGTACCAAAATGCTTGTGCAAAAATCCGTAAAACAACATGATTTATTTTGTATTGGGAGAGAGGGGTAATGACCTTATTGAAGACCGGGAAAAGGAATAATTGAACCAAATATTTTAAGAACTACTGTCCTAGAACAACATTGCTTAACATATGACGTGCTAAATTTCTCTGACAGCTAAGTTAGAGTTTTAAGCAGAGGTCCACAATAAGTGGGTATACTCCAAGTCTTCTCAGGTAATGTTATGGGATGTAGGAAATGTGTCTTCTCTGCTGCAAACACTGCTCTTTGGAAGGTGTGCCCCCTGCGATACGTATGGCACCCACTCTTCTAGGATTCCCGAAAGCACTTAAGATTTGGCTCTCTTCCCAGCCTAGGATTAAAGCTTTAGTGGAGCCAGGCTGCTATGCCTTGTTAGTTTTTAATTGTTTTTAATTGTATGTTTGATGTTTGTTTGTTTATTTATTTATTTATATTTCATATTTCCTAACTTCCCGTCTCCCTTAGGGAGTCTTTTTGGCTGGGTGGCTATAAATTTTTAAAATAATAATAATGAATAGGGCCATGACTATACATTTAGGAGACCTAAAATCAAAATGGGTAGGACCATGGAGAAAATCAGAGAAAAGATCATGTGAAATATAAACAGAGGCAGGGACTTTGTTTTGATTTTGACAATAAAGATCATTTGAAGGCGAGTGGTGCCATAGGCTATATAAAAAGCTGAACTGGGTGGCATATTTTGCATTCTATATCTAAACAAGGGTCTTGGAGAAGAAACAAAAAGAAAGAAAGAAAGAAAGAAAGAAAGAAAGAAAGAAAGAAAGAAAGAAAGAAAGAAAGAAGGAAGGAAGGAAGGAAGGAAGGAAGGAAGGAAGGAAGGAAGGAAGGAAGGAAGGAAGGAAGGAAGGAAGGAAAGGAAGGAAAGGAAGGAAGGAAGGAAGGAAGGAAGGAAGGAAGGAAGGAAGGAAGGAAAGAAAGAAAGAAAGAAAGAAAGAAAGAAAGAAAGAAAGAAAGAAAGAAAGAAAGAAAGAAAGAAAGAAAGAAAGAAAGAATACTCTAAGGTAGGAGATTGTGCACACTAAGGCTGGTATGGGATAATTTTAAAATAACCCTCTCTGAAAGCCCAAGGGAAAAAGGGCGTTGTTACTTACCTGAACGCCCATTCTCGTAGGGTGGCTAGGGTGGCGCCATCAGCCAATCAGGACTGAGTCTGACTTCATATAAAAGCTGCCCTCTTATCACACTCCCCCTCTGGAGACGAAGGACTAGTCAGACCCATAGTGTACTCCCCAGTGAGTTCTACCATCAAAACAAACACAAATATCAGGGAGGGACTTGGAGGCTAGCGCCACCTACGAGAATGGGCGTTCAGGTAAGTAACAACGCCCTTTCTCCATAGTGGGTGGCGCTAGCCTCCAAGATTGGGACATGCCCAAGCAGTAACGTCCCTAGGGAGGGTCCCGTGACACTAGGTCATTGTCCTCCGGATGGAGAGCCGACTGAAGAACACGCCGGCCAAAGTCCGCATCCGCCGATGCGAAAGCGTCCACCTTGTAGTGCCTGATAAATGGCAAAGGAGTGGACCAGGTGGCCGCGCGACACACCTCTTCAATAGAGGCGCGCGTGTTCCAAGCAGCCGTGGTTGCGGCACTGCGCGTGGAGTGGGCCGTCAGACAAGGTGGTCGAGGAAGATGTTGACTGGCGTAAGCCTCTGCGATTACGGCGCGAAGCCACCTGCCAATCAGCACCGACGACGCTTTCCGGCCTTTTGATACCTGGTGAAACCCAACAAAAAGGGCCTCAGATAGTCGAAAGGAAGCCGTGCGCTGGACATAGATCTCGAGTGCCCGTCGAACGTCCAGTGCGTGCTCTGGCTGTTGAGGAGCTGCAGTCGGATCGGCACCGAAGGAAGGGAGTACCAACTCCTGCGCCCTGTGGAAGTAGGTATTCACCTTCGGAGAGAAGGTGGGGTCAAGGCGAAGAACAACCCTGTCGGGATGAAACACACAGAGGTCTGCTCTGACGGACAGGGCCGCGAGTTCGGATATGCGGCGCACGGAGGTAATCGCTACCAAGAAGGCAACCTTATGTGTTAGCAGTTGTAGTGATGCTGCTTGCAACGGCTCGTACGGTGCCCTGGTAAGTGACAGAAGTACCGTCTGTAAGTCCCATGTTGGGTATCTATGGACTACCGGGGGGCTGAGCTGGGAAGCCGCCCGGAGAAAGCGCTGGACCAACGGATGCGTCGACAGGGACGCTGACGATTGACACGCAAGGACAGTAGAGAGTGCTGCCACCTGACGCCGTAAGGTGCTGGGAGCCAGGGCTTTGTTGAGGCCGTCCTGCAGGAACTGCAGAATGTTAATGATCGTCAGGTCCATCGGACAGAAGGAGTTCGTGGCGCACCAGGAGCAGAAGGCCCGCCACGTGGCATTGTAGATCCGGACCGTAGAATCCCTCCGGGAGGAGAGGAGGGTGCGGAGAATGCCGTCTGGAACCCCACGCCAACTCAGGGTGAGCCGCTCAATCGCCAGGCGGTCAGTTGGAACCAGTGCGGGTCCGGGTGCCGCACTGATCCCTGGGAGAGCGACGACTCTGTCAGCGGGATCCTCCAGTGGGGCTGGACCGATAGTGCTTTGAGGTCCACAAACCACGCCCTCCGAGGCCAGTGGGGGGCGAGGAGGATCACTTCCGCTCCCTCGGTCAAGATCTTGCGGATGACGCGAGGGATGAGGGCCAGGGGAGGAAAGGCGTAATGTAGGCCCCGTGGCCAAGGGCAACGCAGCGCATCCGTCCCCTCTGCCCCGTACGACTGGTACCTGGTAAAATATCGGGGGAGCTTGGCGTTCTGCGGAGTCGCAAATAGGTCGATGGACGGCCGGCCGAAGCGCTCCACTAGCTCCTGAAAGATGTCCGGGTGGAGACTCCACTCCGCTGAGTCCACCTCGTGCCGGCTGAGCCAATCCGCCGTACGGTTGGAAACCCCCGATATGTGTTCCGCTCGAAGAGACAGCAGGTGCCTCTCTGCCCAGAGGCCCAGTGCCGTGGCCTCCGCAAGGAGTGGACGGGACACCGTGCCCCCTTGCCGATTGACGTGGGCCTTGGCAGTGATGTTGTCCGTGAGCAGGAGGACATGTTGACCGGACAGCTCGAGCTGGAAGTGTTGAAGGCCCAGGAACGCCGCTCGCAGTTCCAAGAGGTTGATGTTCAATGAAGCCTCCGCTGTAGACCAGGTGCCCTGCGCCACTTGTGACAGAGTGTGGGCGCCCCAGCCCAGGAGGCTGGCGTTGGTGGTCAA
The DNA here is from genome assembly GCA_023053685.1 of Diadophis punctatus similis. Lineage (NCBI taxonomy): Eukaryota > Metazoa > Chordata > Lepidosauria > Squamata > Dipsadidae > Diadophis > Diadophis punctatus. The sequence continues at coordinate 55,217,714 of JALIGW010000006.1, read as the reverse complement.
GGTCACCCGCTGGGGCTCGAGGAAACTGGTGCCCTGGGCAATCGCTCTGGAGCGCCACCACCGGATGGAACGGTGTACAGTGTCCGGAAGCTGGACCTTGCTGGAGGAGTTGCTCCTGCCCGCTCGCTGAAAAGGCAAGAGAAACCATTGTAGGTCCCTGGAGTGCAGTTGTGCCCAAGGGGTTATATGGATGGCCAAAATCATTTTTCCCAACAGGGATGACAAAAGATTCAATGGTACCCGGGGAAGGTCCATGACCTGTTGGGAGAGGGCCGACAAGCTGTCTTGCCTCTCTTGGGAGAGGTACACCCTGCACTCCAGGGAGTCCACAATGGCCCCCAGATGAGTAATTCTGGTGGTTGGCTCTAGATGGCTTTTCTGAAAGTTAACGGAAAAACCATGATGTTGTAGAGTCTCTATGGTCGTGCTAAGGTCCGACGCAGCCCGGGAGGGCGAGGATGACTGGACGAGGATGTCGTCCAGATAGCACTGAAGGTGAATCGGGACTGCGCGAAGGTGAGCTGCTAGAGCCGCTAGAATTTTAGTAAAAGCCCGAGGGGCCGAGGAAAGGCCAAACGGGAGCGCGGTGTATTGGTAATGCTCATCCATGTAGCATAAGCGGAGGAATTTTTGGTGGGCCGGCCGAATCGGGACATGAAGGTAGGCCTCTGTTAAATCAATAGACGACATAAGGTCGCCTTTACGAATACCGTCCAGGATTGACTGCAACGTGTGCATTTTAAACCTCTTATAGACCAAGAACTTATTGAGACGTTTTAGGTCCAGGACGGCTCTCCACCCACCCGAGGATTTCTCAACGAGGAACAAAATGGAATAGAATCCTTGCCCCCGCTGGTCCTCTGGCACCCGCTGTATGGCCTGAATTTCCAGCAGGTGCTGGATAGCGGCCCGCATCAGCGACCGCTTCCAGGGATTGGAGGATCGGGGGCACCTCATGAAAAATCCCGGGGGGGTGGAGATGAAATCTAATGCGAGGCCAGATGACACGGTCTCACGGACCCATGCGTCGGTTGTTATGTCCTCCCACCGCCTGGCAAAAAGGCGCAGGCAGCCCCCAATGGGAGGACTTGGGTCATCTATTTGTAACGGCGGAAGGAGCGACCGCCTGCCCCCCGAAAAGGACGCTTATTGGACTGGTCATTCCTCTGCCTATCCTGCCCTTGGTTCTGCCTCCCACTGGCCCGGGCCCGAGGCGGGTTATAACGGGGCGCCCGAAATGGACGGCGAGGAGCCGCGGGCGTTGATGTAGAGGGGGCAGATGCCGCTGCTTGTCGATTGGGGCCCTTCCGTGTGCAATTGGGCAGCACTTTTTGCTTATCTTTGGATTCTACCAAATAGGGATCTAAGGCAGTTCCAAACAGGGACTGACCCTGGACGGGGCAATGGCTAGCCGCCACTTGTGGCGAGCGTCGGCTGGCCAGTTCCGCAACCAGTGCATGCGGCGTGTGACAACAGAAGACTCCATGGCCCGTGCCGCAAAGCGGGCCGCCTGCAGGGTGGCATCTGAGGTAAATTGGGATGCCGCCAGAAGCTTGTTGATGTCCCGTCGGGCACGGACATCCGAGGAGGGCAGGTGTTCTTGTAGTGCCTTCAGCCAGCGAATGGAAGTCCGGCAAAAAAAGGACGCAGTGGTCGACGCCTTCACGGCCCAGGTGGCAGCCTGGTGAGTGCGCAGGATGGACTGCTCGGTGCGCCGGTCCTCTGGCCGCAACAGCTCCTCGCTGTCTCCAGGAAGTTGTGTTGCAGAGTAGAGCGCCTTGATAGGCTGATCGACTGGGGGCACAGGCATGTGCTGTGCAAGGCCTTGGGTGACATTAAAAAAATTTTTGTCCAAGGTGGAGGGCTGAGCTCCAGCTGCTGGGGCTTGCCACTGTTTGAGTACCAACTCTACGAACAGTTTCGGAATCGGGACCACCTCGGTCTGTGACGTGGTCTCCTCAAACAGTGGATCGCTAGGCTCCTCCCCTGTAGGCGTGGGTTCGGCCGGGGCGAACTTGGCTGCGGCTTTCGCCTTGTGGAGGAGCGACTTGAATAGTGCGGGGTTGAAGAGCCCTGTAGTCGCCGGCGGTTCCGGTGCCATGTCCTCATCAGCAGACATGTCCAGGTCAGGATCCTGATCCTCCAGTTCAGGAGTGGATCGTGGAGAGTCTGCTGAGCGGTCCACATTCTGCTCCAGGGGCAGGTCCATGGCCGGAGAGGGCGGATCAGGAACCACGAGGGTTGGCCGAGGTTCCGCGTGTGATGTAGAGGTTACTGACGCTGCCATGTGTTGCATACCTATAGCGATGCCCTCTCGAATGGCGGCCTGGATCATGGCCTGCACCTCAGGGGTGTGGAACTGGGCCGAAGCTGGGGCTGCAGGTGTGGCCCTAGGGGGACCACTGTCGGGGTGTGGTTCCTCCCAAATGTCGCTAGTAGCGAGGCATAAGTCAACATTGTCCAAGGACATAGCGCCTGAAGAACGCCGTGATCGTGGGGTCTGGGAGCCCCCAGAAGCCCTTGGGGTGGTGGGGGCTGGAGGGGCTGGGGTCTTGTGCTTTGGCTTGGACCCAGACTTCTCAGGGGCTTTGGAGCGATGGGTAGCCTCCCCTGGACCAGCCCTGCTGCTCTCCCCCCCCGACGAAGGTCTCATGGGGGACCTGT
>JALIGW010000006.1:55010050-55210050 GCA_023053685.1 Diadophis punctatus similis | reverse complement strand
ACTTGTATATTAGTTTTGCAAGTCCATTAAGCTTGGTGAAATAATCTCTTCTTGTTGTTCACATTTCCAAAATAGTTTTGAAGTATCTTAATATATTCTAGATAACTTTTTTCTGCTGTCATGTATCAAAAGCATATCATTTTATAAACATTCTTTTTAAAACTATAACGTAGGGTAAATTTTAATTGTTTCCATCATGTATTTTCCCATTGTTCCATCTTTATATTATAACCAAAATTTTAGCCCACTTTATCGTAGGTGCTTTCACTGTTTCTTCTTCTCTTTCAAATGTCAATAAACATTTATACATTTCAGTAGTAACATGTTCATCTCTTGTACACAATTCCACTTCAGAATTAGTCTATATTTGATATCATAATTGTAAATAGAAAGCCCGTTGACAATTATGCCCCTCTGCCATCAACTCTTGACTTCATGGCAGGGGTGAAATCCTCCCGGTTCGCCCTGGCCCGTCCTTCGGCGTATAGCCGATGGAACTGGTGGCGGTCACGGCGCGGAACTTCTCCTGCCCGCTTTCCCGGCCCGGCTGAACGCCGCCATTCGGGTTATTTTTCCCTCTGTGCATGCGCGCGCATGCACAGAGGGAAAAATAACCTGAATGATTGTGGTCAGCCGGGCCGGGAAAGCGGTGATTGTGTTCAGCCGGGCCGGGAAAGCGGGCAGGAGAAGCTCCGCGCCGCGACCGCCGCCAGTTCCATCGGCTATACGCCGAAGGACTGGCCCGGACGAACCGGGAGGATTTCACCCCTGCTTCATGGACTAGTATGTTTACTAGTTGTTTGTGCTATTATTTCTTGCCAATAAATGCTGAGACCCACAAAGGTGCTTTTGGGCACAAAATTAGAGTCACAATGAAGAAAACTAACCATTTTCTTTAATCTTTGTTTTAAAATCATTTTCCCCAAATTTGTGTGTCTGTATGTCTTTAAACTACTGGCACTAATTGAGTATTAAAAAAAACAACACTCACATAGGTTAAAAGGAAGGCAACAATGGGAGTTTTACACTGTTTTTGCATCATAGCCACAGTCCACATCAGGCCATTATGTGCTGAAAGTTAAATAAATAAAATTAGTAAAATTAGAAACTGGAGCAGGATGCCAGCAATTTGCATATCCTCTACTTCAGGTCTCGGTCTGACTTAGAATTGTGTTTTGTTACTTCTTTAGTCCAAGCAGAGAAAGGCTACTTAGTACTTATTGAGGTTGATGAAAGACAATTTGCTTCTGGATTTTTTTTTTAGAGGAAAAGAGAATCTGGAAGAAATTTGAATGGGTTGGAGGTGGTATTCTCTAACCATTGAGTGTCAAAGGTGTGTGATTGTGAGTTCCTGTCTCTCATGTGCCTGTTTCTCATCTGCCACTGTTCAATTAGTCTCTCCAGTTTTGTGCCTCCCTCTTGGTTCCCTAGGTTTCTTCCTCAAGAGGTATGTCTACCTTTGTAACTGTCCTTGAAAGAACTATGAGAAAATTTCTCCTCCCACTGAAGAAGCTCAGATATACATACCGACAATTCCTCTACTCACATATTTAATTGACAATTGCAGGAAATCCATTTGTCCCAAGCTCTGATTTCTTTCACTTATACAAACTTATGCATTCCTTTTCATCTTTTCTTAATTGACGGGAAAGCAGGGTGTGAAATGCGAATTAACTGTTATCTTCTGTCTGTTAGGTTTTGTAAGGACGATGGGAGACATCTCATATATCAACACTTTTCCTCCAAGTCAGATATTGCTACCAGACAACTAATAGCCCATTTTAAAGATATTCAAGAAGAAGCTCAGAACAAATGGCGTTCATTCCAAAGTTTATATCAGGATAAACTATGTGGCCAAAGATGTCCAGTTATTTCCTGGAATATTCACTTTGTATTGCCTTGTGGTTTTGACCCATGCGCTTTCCATTGCTTTTTAATAAAAATGAGCTTTTCCCTAGTGCACACACACACACATTTTTTTTTGCTGTCACTGTGTGTCAGTGACTTACCAACATCTAATCCAGATCCATAACATTGGTTAAACCTGAGAAGGACAAGACAAGACAAGACAAGACAAGACAAGACAAGACAAGATGTTGGGATTGTGGTCAGATTATTTGCTTTATTCTACTGATCTCTTTGATTTATTTTCCAAAACTTAAACAATGGGATAATTGAAATGCCTTTGCCAGTAGGTTCCAAAACGAGAAATAATCTAACAGGCACCCACAGATTTCATTAAACTACATCTGTTTGGGGGAGGAAAAGGAAGAAGTTTGCTTAAAGCAGCATATGCAAATTTGGGAAGTGAAATCGTTTAGAAAAATAGTATGTAAGAGCAGAATAACTTATATAGCAATTGAAATTTTAAAAAGAGCTTCTTTTCTTGACATACCATAACTTAATGCCCATGGTTTTTTAAAAGGCATCAGTGTATCTTATATGCTTAAAATGTGATCTGTAGTAACTTGTTTTGTTTTTTTTTAAAAACATCCCATTCTTACTAGGATACTATATCCTGTACAGGCTTAGCTGTCTGGATTACTCTGAGTCCAGATTAAGAATCTGAAAAGCTATTTACAATTCAGATTCAGAAATCGTTGCTCATGTCATATGTATTAAAATAGGACCAGGAAATCCTCTCTGTTATAAGGGTATTTTTTTCTTGACTTGAATAAGAAACACCTGACCATTTATCTCAATCCCCACTATATGAAGAACACATCTACCTTCCAGGGGGCGGGTTGCTTGTTCTTCGCGCTACTGTTGCTCTGTGCGCACATCACCATGTTTCAGCGTGCATGTGCCCCCTTGCACGATTTTGCTTCCTGCGCATACACAGAAGCAAAACCTTGTGAGCGGACATGCGCGTGCATGATTTTGGTGCCTTTTTTTTGCTTCCACGCATGCGTGTAAGCAAAAAACCACCAAAATCTCACACACACGCGCATCCCCTCACGAGATTTTGCTTCCACGCATGCACAGGAAGCAAAATCAGCCCAAAAATTCCTCCCAAAAAGATGGCGCCGTGCGACAGACCAGTGAAGATGGCACCGGAGCTGTCGCACACAAATAGCACCATCTGCTGGCCGCTACCGGTGCGGTAGAGTCGACCACACCAGTAGGAACCCTTCCACTGGTACCTTCCCTGTTTTCAGTCACATTTGCATAGAAATTATATCATCGTTTATTATGAACAGTTCTTTAAAAAATACTGCAGAAAATAATAACTCCATTTCCTCACTGATTTTCTAAAAAAAAAAAAATTCTGAATGAGTTTCAAGCAACCCAGATCAAATGGATAGAAAACAGCACAGAAGATATGGATAGAGATGTTGAACATAAAATAATAATGCAGTACTATGGACAATTGAGCAATGGAGTTCACTTAAATGCTTTTAAGCAGGAACGATGCAGTATGATGAGTCTTTCTTTGAAAGAGTCAGGAACTAGACACAGCACTGAAGATGGTGGTGTGGATTACAATATTCTACCGGAATATCTTTCTCTAATTTTGACATAAGAGCTCCCTGCAGATTCACACAGCAAACCAGACTATGTGCTTGTGTATATTTTGTGTGAAGAAACCTGTGCAAGGTAGTCCCAAAGGTGCTTTCTCAAAAGGCAACTGGACTTCCTTAGTTTTTCGTGGAAGATGTTTCGCTTCTCATCCAGGAAGCTTCTTCCAGTTCTGCCAGGAAAGTTTTATAGCCTTTAGTGTGGAAAAAAGAGGTAGCTGGAATGCTTGTAAAATAATTTGCATCCTCAAATAATGAAGCCTCAATTTGCATTAGGCTTCCTAATTCAATTTGTATTAGGCTTATTCATTATTTAATAATTTGTATTAATAATTTTTATTTTAATATCAAAATCTAATACAAACTAAACATAATAAAAGAAAAGAGAGAGATGGAAAAAGAAAAAAGGAAGGAAAGCAAGAATAATAAAGAAAGAGAAAATAAATAAAGAACTGACTTTCAACCTTCATCAGATATAAATAAAATATAAATAAATTTAGTGATTCTCCATCGACTCTAAAATTACAAACAATTCTTTCTTCATTCCCTATCCCATTTCTTATCTATAAACCAATCCATGCAATGTTGTCTTTTCAGTCCTAGTGTCAGCTAAAAGTACGGTACATAAAAAGTTGTCAGAAGTAATAATTCACTGTCAGATAAAATATATTCTATATCTGTCATTTCTTCAATGTTATCTTTTGGATATAATCTATCTATAAAAGCAGACTTCTTTTACTGAAATTCTTGATATTGTGGCTACTGTTTTCTGATTCCACTCTTCAAAAGTCTCCTTCAGTATTTTTGTTCTCAAAATGGTTTGCATCATTTTACAGGCCTGTATATCTTTCTTCTGTCTAAAATCTTTAGGAATAAAGGTAAGTATAAACCCGGGGGCAGGCGGGAGGGCCCTTTTTCAAGCAGCAGCAGAAGAAAAAACTTCAAAACAGAAAAAAAATTGGAAAAAAATTCAAAAAAAAGATGGCGGCGCCCATGCACCAACTGAACAGGATCCATGATGCCATCGTGACATCACCAGCGGGTCGCTACCGGTTTGGGGGATCCGGTCCGAACCGGCAGGAACCCACCCCTGGTACTCAGTAAGCTGACACAGATATGATGTCCCCATTCCATCATCTACATTGCATCCTTGCAGCTTAGGGGGGTTTTTTTTGGACAGGTAAGTTTCAGAAGAGTCTCAGTCTCAGTCATAACCTTTCGTCTGTACAGTAACTGAAGAAATTTGTAAGTACTCTTGTGTTTTCTTAGTATTACGGAAAGCAGTATCAAGGTTACAAAAGAAGAAGTGGATGGATTTGACTATCATAAAATTTCAGTTCCTTTTTCTTCTAAAGAACTACCTGTTTTCAAATCAAATCATCATAATTGTGAGGCACAGTCAATTTGTGTCCTGGAAGTGGGACACTGATGTTTTGTCATGAGAATCTGTAGTATACTAATGAGTCACACACACGACTGGTCAGACAGTGAGCAAGTACACAGCAGAGGTGGGTTCCTGCCGGAGCTTCCCAGTGCACAGCTCCAGTAGGGAGCGGCCGATTGTGCAATTTGCATGCGACTGCTCTGGAGCCCTCTCTGCCGGTCCATCGCCCACGTTGCCATTTTTTCCATGAATTTTTGACCAATTTTGCTTCTGCACATGCGCGGAAGCAAAATCGTGCCGAAATCTCGTGAGGGGACGTGCGTGCGAGAGAGATTTTGGCAAGATTTTGCTTCTGCGCAAAATCGCACTAAAATCTCTCTTGCGCGCACGTCCCCTCACGAGATTTTGGTGTGATTTTGCTTCCACGCATGCGCAGAAGCAAAATCGCACGAGGGGGCACACACGCGTAGCAAGCATGCATGTGCCCGAAGCGTGGAGATGCACGCGCAGCGCACTGGCACCGGTAAGGGAGCAACCCACCCCTGGTACACAGGAATATAATGGTGAGGGGTATAATAAGGAGAGGGGGAGCACATTGTTTATTAAGGCTATATGAGTGCTCAGTCTGAAGATTCAATTCAAAAGAGATCGATCAAGTTTCCACTGAGGGAAGTTCAGCGTGAATCATTGTATAGAACCTGACACCTTTAAATCTAGTCTGTCTGAATGCTTTTCATTTATTGAAACACAAGCTTTTAAGATCCAGATCAATTTAAATCAAAGCAGCCCAATGTCAAACGACTTCATTTGAGATTCTGAATCAAGTCAGATTAATTTTTGGTAATCAAACTGATGATTCAAAATAGATTGATTAGACAATAAAAACCGAAACAGCTATGGATTGTCTAGTCCCTGTGCTTTGCACAAGTTTATTGGACATGTTTCTTTATGGCATGCAGTTTTAAATGTTTCAGCAACAGTACAGTTGAAAAACTAAAACTCTCATGATGTATTATTTTTAAAACACAACAAATAAAGAACAAATTTATAAAATACCAAAATACAAATAAAAAGATAAAACTGGGAAGAATTAAAAAAAAACATGAACTCAATTTTTAAAGATCAAAATAACCCTTAACTCTCAAGAATCATATGCCTGTTTATTAGTCAGAGAATCATATGCCTGTTATATAGACAGAGTCCCCCGGGAGTTGGGCGGCATAGAAATTTTAATAAATAAATAAATAAATATCAATTATCCAAGTGAAATATCCCCAGAGTTCTTATAAACAGATTTCAATGGAGATTTCATGCCCAAATTGTATGTATTACAGCACAGGTGTCAAACTTGCGGCATCACGTTGCCATCACATGACGTATCATGATGTTTTCTCCTGGGGTAGGCGTGGCCTGAGGTAGGCGTGGCCTGTGCGTGACGCATTTGGCCTGTAGGCCACCAGTTTGACACCCCTGTATTACAGTAATATGGCGTCAATGCCAATCCTTTGTGAGACTTCAGCCCACTAATGTGTGAAACCTTGACACTTTTTTGTTCCATATCTCAAGTAAATTATCAATATTTATTGATGGAAATGTAGTCACTATCATTACTTTGATATCTTCATTTTCATATCATTTTTCCATTATTATCATTAATTTGGGCTTCTTTAAATTTATTTTTAGTCCCATTTTTTTCACTGCCCCCTTTTACTTATGTTACTAATTTTTGCAGACCCCTTGCATTTTTAGCTATCAGTGTAGGTAACATGGTACAACATAATGCAGGTTCATCCAATTTTAATTCCAATCTAGTTCCCATTAATATATATTCAGCACATAGTGGGTTCTAAAACCCTTTACTACTGGTTCGCATGCGTAGCTTCTGGGTGGGTGGGTGGAGCCTCCAGCCGCCAGCACTACCAGTTCTTAGAACCGGACCGAACCGGGAGCAACCCACCACTGATTCAGCACATAGGTTGACTAAATCAGGGGAGGGTATATAGACTTGTCATATTCCTTTGCCAACATGGACCCAATCCGCTTCACCACGCAGTGTTTATACTGTGGCTTTCTGACCTGTATATAAGTTTCTCATGAAGACAATGAGATGTTCTGGGATTTTCATTTTTGTCAGCACATTCTACAGTTTTATGCATTCAATGCAATCAAAGGCCTTTTTGTAATGAATGAAACACATGGTGACTTCTTTTTGGAATTTCTTCCACATAAATTCAAACCTCTGTACATTAAACAGTTTTCAAATCTACTAATAACTTTTTGGTAGATGGTTATTCCCATCTATTTAAAACATTCTGCACATGAAAGTAATAGACATCTTAACCTTAACCTTAAAATATTCAAATAGTACAAGGCAAAAATTCCAAGCAGTGATGTCCCCAGGGAACTGGTTAAAAACTCAACCTGGTCGTCATGGCTACATAAAATGCCACCCTTTTTTATTCATATTATATGGATCTTGGGAACCATACAAGACCTATTTAAGTAGACATCCATAATGGGTTCCATGGGATATCTTAATTGATATATCTAGCTGTAGCATCTTGAAGGAACCATGTCTTTTCTGAGCACCTTTAACTACATGTTTGGTCTCATCCACTTTATAGAGCCCCCAGGTGTGCAGTTTGTGGCTACTAAAAGGTTGCCCACCATAAACCTCACAGGATTGTTGTGGGGAGAAAATAGGAGTAGAAAAATGTGTTGTATATGTTAGCTGCCTTGAGTTATTTGTAAAATAAATAAATAAACGGCTCATATTTTTTATTCTATGTTCCTCTTTACACATATATTAAAGCATCCCTAACATTGTAGCTTTATGCTGATTTAATTATCACATTTATCTTTCAGGCTTTTGGTTACCCTATTTAAGAAGCAGAGTTCTGCTGTGCCAGATTTTAAAATATAAGACAAATAACTGAATTATCTATTAAGAGAATAAATCACATGATTATAAGAGAGGAACTGAAATTTCATCACAAGAATAAATATAGAATTGGCCTGCAGGGTTTTGTGCTCTGTGATGAATATTTTTATGCAGCCCTGTAATTATGATACGCAGTAGCTCCCTGTGATTTACAAACTCTATCATAATTCTGCTGAATGAATAAATTATGTTTGATATGATCTGGTTTTGAAATGCACTTAGCTTGTCTCTTACTAATGACACAGAAAGATGGTTATTTTCTTCTTGTCATTTCAGACTTTATCCTCAGTATATATATTTTCTGTTAGTTAACTGATGTTGGAATGCTGACGCTAAAACAACTTACAACTGCATAAAATGTTAAACATATCAATAGAACCTAGTCCAAAGCAAATGTTTTTAGATTAGATTTTAAAAGCAAAGCTGGCTGGGAAACTAATAGCAATAGCACTTAGACTTATATACTACTTCATAGTGCTTTACAGCCCTCTCTAAGCGGTTTACAGAGTTCAGCATATTGCCTCCAACAATCTAGGTCCTCATTTTACCCACCTCAGAAGGATGGAAGGCTGAGTCAACCTTGAGCCTGGTGAGATTTGAACAGCTGAACTGCTGAACTAGCAGTAGCCTGCAGTGCTGCATTTAACCACTGCACCACCTCGGCTCTTAATATAAATGGTAGGAGTTCTGATCCTATATTCTGAACTACCTGTACATAACTGATACTGCAGTAGTTTTTAATAGAATAAGGATATATGTAATAGAAGAGGATATATGTAGTTCAGGGTTGAACTGTGGAGTTCAACCCTGTGCTCTCTGAGCTTGGGGGTTTGTTTGCAGACATTTCATTACACAACTAAGAAATTTGTGTAGTGGAACAACCAAGCTCAGAGGGCACCAAGGTCTCCACAATAGGTTTCCCTTCCCCCAAAAGCATTAGTAGAAAGTATAAGTAGGTATGATCCTAATTCACCTTTATGAGATTTCAAAGTAATGCCTGAACAATGGCAAGTTTGCTTGGATGTTTTTAGATATAAAACTAGCCATAACCTTTATTAGGGATGCCTAAATGTATTCATTGATCTAAAATATTTATGAAGTTTTCATCACAAGGGAAAAAATGTTGACACACTATTCTCTTGCTGCTATGTATCCGTGGCCATATTTGGATTTATTAGTATGCCGCTCTTATCGATGCTAATGCTGCAGTAAGCAATTCCTAATTACATACAATGTTACCTCGGTACTCATCATTAATTGGTTCCAGGAGGGTGCAATGAGTACCAAAAATAAATTTTACAAACACACTTTTCCCATAAGGAATAATGTAGTGAGTTACAATGCAGCCAACACTGACAAGTTCTAGCTTGTGCATTGAGTACCAAACAAATGATGAGTACTGGGACAAAATGTTTGAATGAAAATGTGTTGAGTACCAAATTTTATGAGTTTTATTTAATCCTTTCAGTGTCTCAGTGGCATATGTGAAACAATTTCCTCTGCTACTATATTACTTCCTCATGCAGATTCTTATTTAACGTGATGAAACAAAGTATGTCTTTGTGTTGTAGCTTGTGGGTAGATTCTTCTTCATTTTCTGGCTTTTGCTAATTGCACCTAGTTTCTCTGAACTTTTTCCTGGCTTATTGATTTGCTCCATAAGGGATTATGACCAAACAGTGTAGAATGGGCTTCCACCATTACTCTTCCGTGCTCTTGCTAAGGCTAGACACATTCTTAATTTATAGATAAAGATGATACATTAAGTGTCTTAAAGTAATTTTAAAAATGGGCACATCAGTTTCCTCCCTAAACCGCTTATCATATAAAAGGAAGTATTTAAAAAAGAGAGAAATGGAAGCAGATGGAACAATTGCAAGGTAATCCTAAGCAGCTTTCAGATTAAGTGATCTGAAAAAAAAATATGTATATAATAAAGGACATATGTCTAATGAGACATATAGTAGAATTTCCAGAAATAATTGTCTAGAAGGCACATCTTCATCATTACCATCATTATTAAGCTTGTTATTTACTATATATTTAGATAACTATGGATAGCCTGCATATACAGATCTGGTTGCAAAGGTATGAATATTTTTAAGAACAGGAACCCTGTGTAGGAAAATAGAAAGGATTCTACAGAAGTCTGTGTTATATGGACAAAGCAATCGGCCTTGTTCCTCTACTTCATGTAGTTACTGGTTGTTGTTTTTAAAATGTAATTTAAAACAATAGTGCTCTCCCATCCAAATAATGAGAGTATTGCATGTGACATGTTATAAAATGTTTAGATCTTTCAAACTTTGTCTATTTGTGCTGCTGTTAGAGTATTATTTATTTCTGCCACATTATAAACACAGTAGCTACATGAACAATTTTTACTCCTGGAAAACAGCAACAACAACGGTTTAGTATCATCTCAGAAACAGAAAGGTGTAGATCCTGTCCATATCCAATAAGAAAAAATTGAAAGGAAACCAACAACAAACCAGATTTATCATTAAATATATGAAAAACAGTCATGAGGGAGCAAAATTGTTCTCTGTTGCTCCCAGAAGCAGAAAGATTAGAAGAATGTGGTAGAAATTATTGTTGTGAATTTTCAGATAAATATTAGGAGAAACTTCCTACTGATAAGGACTGCCTTGGATGGTGGTGAGTTGTCCTTCACAAAGCCAGAGAGGCATTGAACTAGAATCTTAGTTACTGAGTTACAATCTAACTAACTAATCTAACTAATGAGTTACCGTATTTTTCGGAGTATAAGATGCACCTTTTTACCCAAAAAAAGAGGTTGGGTGTGTCTTATACACCGAATGTAGCCCCACCCACCCACCCACCCCCACCCTTTGGCCTCTGTCTTCCAGCAATTTACCTGTTTGCAGCAAAGAGGGAAGAGCCTGTAAAGCAAAGCAAGTCACTAGCACTTCCCGACCTACAGCTGACTTGCCACGTGGGAAAATAAAGTGAAACTGCAAAGAGGCAAATAGCTGGGAGAGACTTGCAGATTTTTATTTTTTGCTGAACTGGATGAAAGGGGTAAGTGAGTAACTATAAATGTCTGTAGAATGTTCAAATTATTAGACTTATTTTTTAAAGACTGCTTGTTCTAGAGGGGAAATTTTAATACTTGTGGACTTCAACTCCCAGAATTCCACAGCCAGCTTTGTTAGCTTTGCTGGTTGTGGAATTCTGGGAGTTGAAGTCCACAAGTCTTAAAGTTGCCAAGGTTGGAGATCCCTGTAAATCTAGACAACTTAACAAAATAAAGAAGCTTTTTAAAATAAATGCTTGCTCTTCAAGCATTTTGCTATTGTATCTTCTTTTAAATAATAGAGAATAATGTATACTTCCAGAAATTTTAATTAATTTTAACAGCTCTGTACAAGTATAGTCTGAAATGTAACAGTGTCCTGTTTAGTATTAGAGTTCAGTTACCTTGGAGTAGATCTATTTAAATAATTGGGAGCAGTTAGTGTGACTACATTTAAGAAAACTTTCTGGCATAATGTACATTTCTCCAATTCTTTGCTATTTCTATGGGTCAAGCACACATGCACAGAAATACACAGCAAACAGTGTATATCATCTGTGCTGTTTGCTGTTTGCTGTTTGGCAAATTGCTTGGAGGCAGAGGCCTTTTTTCCTTGTTTTCCTCCCCCAAAACTAAGGTGCGTCTTATACTTCGGTGCATCTTATACTCCGAAAAATATGGTACTTACAATCTCTTGATTGGCACCTTCTGTTCACTGACTGTAATACTGCAGAAGACCATTATAACACTTTATAATAGAGGTAGTAATAGAAGTCAATAGAGTCATTAAACTACACGTACAATTAATAACACCCAAAGCCCCCCAAAAATTACCCATAACAATAAGAAAGCTTCAATCAAAAAAAATCTTTTTGGTGAAAAAATAAAACTGGCTACATAGTAAACTTTAAAAACCGCTACAAAAGCTTATGCCATCAGATAAAGGCAGAATGCACCAATTACCACTGCAAACAAGAGGAAGAGCTGTTACACTCGAAATCCACCCGAGCCTTCTATAATTTTGTAAATACCAAATACCATACTTAAAGACTCGAAAACCATCCCACCCCTAAAATGGGGAAGACTGTAATGATGAAGTCGCTAAGGCCAACCTCTTCGACAAATTCTTCAGTTCAGTCTTTGTCAACAGTAATGGCTTCAGCCTCACATTTCCTAGTCGTACCACAACTAATTGCAATGATTTACTGATTTTACAGTAAATAACGTCGAAATGGCACTACACAACTTAAAACCATCTCTAGCTATTGGCCCTGATGGATTATGTGCCTACTTCTTGAAAAAGCCTTCCGCTGCCATAGCCGAACCTCTAAGCACAATCTATGAAGTATCCTTCAGAACCAGCTCCTTGTCTGACCTATGGCCATTAGCCACGGTCATACCTATCTTCAAAAAGGGAGACCTTAGCCTAGTAGAAAATTACAGACCAATCTCACTGTGTTGCATCACCTGTAAAGTCATGGAATCAATTATTAACCAATCCATCACCCTCCAATTAGAGACAAACAACCTGCTTTCTAACAAACAGTTCGGTTTCAGGAAAAATTTGTCCTGTAATCTACAACTCCTACACTGCAGAAACATTTGGACCACACAACTCAACCAGGGTAAAACAATAGACGCAATTTACATAGACTTCTGCAAAGCCTTTTGCGGGGGACGTGCCCGCCGCTCGTCCCCTCTCCCTATCACAGGTTTATTTGTTTGATATGTCTTGGTAGCGATTTTTGTTTAATTTTCCTTTTATATCTCCCTGACCAAGGGTTGCACCCTCTGTTTCACTTCTCTCTCTCTTTAGAGGCTTGCTTCTACTTTTACAATATCTCTAAGCTCTGCAGGATTGTTTAAGATTTGCTTTATGTGAGGAATAGACAGATGTTGACACGTCTCTTGAACAAACTATTAAACAGTTTATTTAAATACAACTTCTCAGTAATTGTCAAGTGAATTTGTTACAGCCACCAGCTCTTCAATTCTTTCTTTTACTTTTCTTCACCTCAGAGATTCTCTTTGCTTTCCTGACTAAACCTAAGCAATCTAATTCTTCTTTGTTTCTAGGCCTATAGATAGAGATAAACGGTGAAACGTGCTCTTATCTACAGATTACTCAATATATATCAATCAATCTTGTTCCCTGACCCTGGCTCCTGCTTCCCACAGAACTGCCTAAGGCCTAACTTCTCTCTTTGGAAGTCACACAGAGCTCCTCAGCTCTCCACACTAAGCCTTCCCTTCTGGAATTTACCACATAACAGAGCTTTCTTCTAGCTCTTCTTACTAAACCTTCCTTCTATGGAAGTTCACACACATAACGTAACAGAGAGCTTTCTTCAGCTCTTCTCACTAATACAGAGAGCTTTCTTCTAGCTCTTCTTACTAAATCCTTCCCTACTGGAAGTTACCACATAACAGAGAGCTTCCCTCCTTTGGCAATTGCCTCATAACATAACAGAGAGCTCTACATCTCTCTCAGCCAGGCCTTTTATAGTTCCTGGCCCTGCTATCTATGCTCCGATTGGCTGTCTCTTATGATGTCATCTATTCCCCCTCCCTTCTGGAGCACTGGGATAAACACCTCCCCCTTTCTACTTACCATGCATTTAAAAGCTGTCTGGCTCTATACTTACTTGTTTAAACAGTTCCTTTTAACAACATTATAACTTTATACAATAACTTACTATTTTACATTCAGTACCTGTATGCGGGCACCAAACCTTTGATTCACTGATACACGACAAACTACTTTAAAACTAAGCTCTTATGGCATTTCCAGATCACTGTTCAAGTGGACAGCCACGTTCCTGTCAAACAGGCAACAAGTAGTCAAAATAGGGAGCGCCCTATCAAACCTGGCACCAGTTAATAACGGTGTCTCCCAAGGCAGCGTTTTAGGACACATACTCTTTCTGCTTTACATAAATGACCTTTGTGATCATATTACAAGCAGCTGCGTCCTCTTCGCTGATGATGTAAAACTATTTAACAGCACTGACAATGCTGCTGCCCTACAAAGCGACCTCGACTATGTGTCAGAATGGAATAATGCAATGCCCTCCCCCCATACGCATGCACGCACAACCACCCGCACTGCCTCCCGCGCATGCCTCCCGCGCATTCACTGAAGCCTCCAGACTTCCAGTAGGCCTGTTGGGCTGTTTTTCGGCCTCCCCAGGCTTCAGGAAGCCTCCTTTAGCTTCTGTTGGGCCATTTTTCACCTTCCCCAGGCTTCAGGAGTTTTCCTGAAGCCTAGGCAGGGCAAAAAACGGCCCAACGGGCCTACTGGAAGTTCATTTCCGAACTTCTGGTAGGCCCGTTGGGTCCACCTTGCGCCATCCACAGGCTTTGGAGGCTTTCCTGAATCCTGGCGAGGGTGAAAACGGCCTCCCCCCTACCCTCCGGAAGACTGAAAATCAGCTGCCCAGCGTGCACATGAGTGCTGGAGCTAACATAGGGCAACGCCTCACGTGCCCTCAGATATGGCTCCGTGTGCCACTTGTGGCACGCATGCCATGGGTTCACCATCACAGTCTTAGAAGTTGCCTTGTCTGAAGCCCAAAAGATATTTCTGCTGTCCACTGGCATTCTTGCATAGAATTTGCACAATCTTATTGAAAAATTGCAATGCATTATGTTAGACAGCTCACAGTTGATTGCCATAGATAATAGGAAACTATTTTTTATACATAACCATAGAAAGAGATTTTTCTTCTTTTATCAATTCCAACTCTTTGTAGAATAAAACTAAATGCACATCTTGTTTATAAATGAAGAGTAGATTTCATCATGCACATTCCATTAAATGAGGAAAAGATATTAAAAGCGTGCAAAAAATGGCTGAAGAAGAAATGATTAGAACAAACCCAGTGTAGAAAGTTAATACCCACTCATCTCCTAGAAGAATGAAATATTCTAGGAAATATTAAAAAGGCAGAATATTATATTTCCCTGGATGAGAAAAGGAGAAACATGTTTTAATGACAAAGCAGCTCCCTGCAGCTCCCTTTCCCCCACTTCAGTTCCAAGGTGATGGGATTAAGACCATCACCCTCAGGACATGATAGGATTAGCTTCATTACCTCATCACCCAGCAAGATTCAACCAAGCCTGGGACGCAAGACAACCTACAAAGTTATCCCTGCATGGCCCCATAGAAGTCTGACAACCAATCAGGATACCTGCCCTTACACAGGAAAAGAAAGCTCCAAGGTGGGGCCCAAGAGAGGGTATAAATCTCTCTCACACACACATACCCATGTGCTCGATTGCCCAGGACCTCAAACCATGTGGTCGTGTCCACCATTAAACCATCTTTCCAAACAGCTTCCATGTTTCCAGTGTCTTTCTCCCCACTTGGAATTGAACCAGAGATGAGATTCTACCAGCTCTAACAGGTCCTCTAGAACCGGTTGTTAAGTTTCTAAGCAGTTTGGAGAACCGGTTGTTAGAAGAAGTCTCCTTTTGTTCTTTTCCACTTTACAGGGTTAATCCTGTAAGGAATTACAACATTCTGGTGTTGTTTCTATAGCCTAATCTTTATTGCCCTGCTTACAGAAACTGCCTCTTGTTAACCCTTATTACATTCTTGGCAGTACGCCTAGACTTACTGCCTCCTGAGTTTGGTTTTTTTTTTTTGCTGGTACTTTTTTTTTCTTTGCTTGACTTTCTTAGAGGGGAAGGGTTGTTTTAAGCTTTTTACACTGCTGTTGGGAGGAAATACTCCCCCTGTTGGAGTTCTTCCAGCACAGAGTTGCCGGAAAGAAGCTTTTAATGACAAAGAACCAAGATGAGTGACATTCAGCAAGGCTTCTTGGCTAGCTAGAAAAATTGACATTCAAACATGAGTTTACAAACCCTTACTGACTTTTGATCTAAAACTGGTTTTTGGTGAAGTTTAATTCTGTGCTTGGTGATGTTTAATCCTGTGTTTATTGATGGGATAATTTTCCCTATTCAGCTTTGTTTGGAAGGAAAAGTGTTAATCTCTGTTTCTGAAAAGAAGCAGCTTCAGAAATCTGGCTAGTTCCTGTGTCTATTTGTTCTGGTAATTGGTTTAACAAGCAACAGCTACTGTGTTTGTTCCTTTGCTTCATTCTAGTTAGGCTTATCTCAAGTGCTTTTTCTATCTGGGGAGGGGGGTCTTCCTTCACTGCTTTAGTGGTTCTTGGCACTGTCCTTTTGGGGTGTACTTCCAAGAGGCAGGATGCAAGCTTGGCACTGATTTTTTTTACTGCCTTTCTGGGGGGCATGTGATCTTTCCTTAAATCTGGATGATTTCCTTAGGATATCTTATGAGGTGAGTGAGACCAGCTGGTATCTTTAAGTGGTGTAAATGAATCTAAGGATTGCTTCTGCTGGGTGTGCTCTTTCTGGAGAGCTTAAATGATCTCTCTGCTAAAGGGTTTCACTTTATGAGCAAGAGTTGGCTGCTGATAGTTATCATTGCATTTTAACTATTTTAATTCCTCAAGGTGCTCTGGCACTCTGCCTGATTTGTAACTCCAGCTTGCAGGTATTTCTATTCTAATGAGTGGTATTTAAGGAAGCTTTTTGCAAGCAAAGAAGCTTTTTGTATTTTTGTACAGGCAATCCTTGACTTACAACAGTTCATTTAGTGACCATTCAAAGTTACAATGGCACTGAAAAAAGTGACTTATGACCGTGTTTTACACTTACGACCGTTGTAGTATCCCCATGGTCATGAGAGGCCAGACGAGGAGAAGCGCCCCTCGACGTGAGTGACGTCAAGTTGTCTATGCCCACCCTATCACATGACCACCTGGCCACACCGGGTGCACATAGGGACTATTCAGAGGGCTGAAAAAGTGATTTTTGACCAGTCCTTGCACTTACGACTGTCTTCACATTTTATGTTTTGGTGCCCTATCTTGTCACCGTGGTGAAGAGAAGCACCGCAGTTGTGAAATGAGTGACACGGTTGTTAAGAATACAATGGGCATAAATGTGAGGATGGTCATAAGTGCGAGGACCAGTCATAATTCACTTTTTTCAGCCCTCTGAGTAGTCCCTATGCACGTAGCCATGACCACCCAGTCACATGACCAGATAGCCATGTCTATCCAGTCACATGACCACCAAGCCACGCCCCAAATAAGCCACGCCACAGAACCAGTTGTTAAAATATTTGAATCCCACCACTGAACTGAACCCAGATGGAGATTTCTTCCAACACCAGATAGCTGACAGAAGACCCAAACCATCAGAGAGTAAAGCCTGTTTTATGAGTAGTGTAAAAGAAAAGGGGAAAACTTTATTACTACAAATGAAAAGCAGTTTCTGAGAAAAGGAAAGCCATTTTTTTCCTATAGAGGAGATTCTCCATAGTCTTTTGCAGCCAAAAAGAAACTCACTTTAAAAAAAAAAAGAATTACGTGCAGGATGATGTATCCATATATTCTGCTATGTCAGCTGAATTCATCTCAGCCCAATTATGAATTCACACCAAAAATAATAAGCAGAAAAACACATGAGTGTATATTCAGAATATAAATGAGAGATTTCATCTTTCAATAAACCACTACTTCAAGGAGAGGGTTAGGTTCAATCTCACTGTACTGAAGTGCTTGCTCTACAGATCTGGATAGTATCTCACACAAATGTATGCTCAATTTACATCATGACCCAATTGCATTCAAAACTGGCACCATCTTGAGTCAGCTTTTAATTGTAAAACATTGCAAGCATCCAGAACTGAGGAAAGCATTGAGGATAGATGAATCTTCAAACTTTGCTAACTTTGGATGACTGCTCAAAGTCATTATTGATCTTTAGCTTGTTTAGCTTTTTTTTTTAAATGTAGGAATGTGTTATTGTAAATTGTTTTAATTCATCATATATCCACTTTGGAATACAGCAGTTGCATTGATTTAAAAAAAATAGTGTTGAATTGCACCTACACTTAGAGCAGGGGTGGGTTCCTACCAGTGCGGTCCAGTGCGCAGCTCCGGTAGGGACCTGCCAATTACGCAATTTGCACGCGACTGCTCCGGTGCCGTCTTCGGCAGTCTGTCGCGCGCGCTGCCATATTTTTAAAAGAATTTTAGTGCTTTTTTGCTTCTGCGCATGCGCGAAAGCAAAATCTCACCGAAATCTCACGAGGGGACGCGCGTGCGAGAGAGATTTCGATGAGATTTTGCTTCCACGTATGCGCAGAAGCAAAATCTCACTGAAATCGCATGTGCATTGGTGATGCAGTGGTTAAATGCAGCTATTGCAGGCTACTCCAACTGACTGCTAGTTCAGCAGTTCAGCTGTTCAAATCTCACCAGGCTCAAGGTTGACTCAGCCTTCCATCCTTCTGAGGTCGGTAAAATGAGGACCCATATTGTTGGGGGCAATATGCTGAACTCTGTAAACCGCTTAGAGAGGGCTGTAAAGCACTATGAAGTGGTATATAAATCTAAGTGTTATTGCTATCCCCTCGCGAGATTTCGGCGAGATTTTGCTTCCGCACATGCGCAGAAGCAAAATCGCACGAGGGGGCTCATGCACGTAGCGAGCGTGCACGCACATGAAACATGGAGATACGCGCGCAGCACACCGGTATCAGTAAGTGAGCAACCCACCCCTGACTTAGAGTGGGGGGAATCTTTAGATTGGTAAAAAAAGAGGATGCAATGGAATGTCAGAGTGGAAGTACCCCTTCCAAAACACTCTGAGCTTGTCAAGGGGCCATAGAGGCGGGATAACAATTGTGTAAAAAGTAATCCAAAGTAAAGGACCCAAACAGTTATTCCTAAGCAGGTTAACACGTCAGAAAAGAACTGATTTGTTTAGGGCTAATTTTCCTTCAGCCAAATAATTACCCACCAAACAAATTTTTTGAAAGTTAACTGTCTCTTCCAACATCTATGATTGAGATTCATTCCTAGAAAATCCAACGAAAAGACAAACCCTTCTGGTTTTCCACTTTTGTGGCCTACTCAGTTTTTATCCATTTCAGCCACTGCGGGTTAATGTATATGGGGGGAAAAAGCATGACAGAACAGACAGAAATATGTAAGGCTTTCTCATTCCACCGTCAACAATACTATTCCAATGAAAAATTATATATTATTTTTTATTTGTTCCAAAGGGAGGTGGGGGGAAGTAAAATAGTAACTTCCTAGTCTTCAATACAAGGTCTGGTAGACACACTAAAAACAGAAATGATTATTAGAATGACTAGCTGGTACATTTCATGCTAGGTGCTACCAGTATATGAAGCAGAGTTAGTAGAGTGGGAATAGGAATCTCAGGAGTGTTGCAGAGCATAAACTTTCTGTTCTTGCCCTAAAAATACCAGTTTCACAACATGCACTTTTGAAGTGAAGTGTTCTGCCCCAGCTAGGGACCACAAAGAACGCAGCACACACAAAGTCTGTACATACCGTAGTTTTACTAATTAAGGCTACTAATGAGCTTTCTTAGTAGTCGTCAAGCACAAATACAGTTTAAAGCAGTCTTTTCTGAACACCGGCTGTTAATTCAACTTCATTAACAGCCAGCACGAGTCCACGAAATAATAACTCAATTCTGAGTAAACAGTCTTGTAGATAACAGCAATCTTACGGTGGCTGGCAAAATGCCCAGAAGCAATTTGCAGGAAAAATGCCAAGAGAGAGAACAAGAGCCAATCAGACGTTTCTGGAGTCAAGACACGAAGGAATATGAATGTAGTTGTTTCCTGCAAATTGGCTCCTTCGTCGTCATCCCTTAAATAGGCTAGGGGAGTGGCCAATTAGCCCAAGCCTTACTTCTGAGGAGACCTCCTCCTGAGGAACCATTCCTGCCTTTTGGCAGCTCTGCGTGCCCATGCATGGAGAATAGGCTCCTCCTCTTCTTCCTCGTCACTGATGGGAGCTTCTGGAGGTTCTGAAGGCCCTGGCTGAATCTCCGTCTCTGGCACCGAGTCCTCTCCAGCCTCCTCACTGTCCAACTCAGGTGCCAGCTGCACAGGCTGCTGGTGCATCACCACATCAGCCTCTTTGATGTCGGAATCAGCTACCAGCTGCAATAGCAATAGACTTATATACCGCTTCATAGTGCTTTACAGCCCTCTCTAAGCAGTTTACAGAGTTCAGCATATTGCCCCCAACAATCTGGGTCCTCATTGCTGTCGGAATCAGCTATCAGCTGCATGGGCTGCTGGTGGGCCACAACATGAAGATCTCATTCATATCTCTCAATCAGAGGTGGGTTCCTCCCGGTTCGCACCAGTTCTATAGAACTGGTAGCAGACCGCCGGTGACATCACGGAGCCGGTTCTGTTGGTGCCAGTCCATGGATGCCGCCATCTTTTTTTGGAATTTTTTTTTGAAGAAAAAAAATTTGGGGGGGAATTTTTTGCTGATTTTTTTCTTCTGTGCATGCGCAGAAGCCAGGTTTCCGGCACTACGCATGCGCCACCATCTTGTTTTTGGCTTTTTTTGGGGGGTTGCAAATTTTTGGCACCGCACATGCGCGCGTGGGAGGAAGCAAACCGGCAGCAAGGTAAGTTAGAACCCACCCCTGCTCTCAATCAATGTGAATTTGGCCCAAAGCTGGCACTCAGTGATCATTCTGCTACCTTTATAATATGCATAAACATTTCTATATCCTTCATAGGTTACATTTTTGGTTTTTTCAGCCTGGAGAGAGGAAACCCAACAAACCACAGGCCAGATCACAACACTTTAAGCTCCTGGGGAAGCAGTTTCATTACAACAGGAAGGCAAACTTCCCCTTGAGTATTAGCTAGAAGGGAGTCTGTGAGGAACTGAACACAGCAAGTGATAACATGAACAGAGTCTATTCAGTTTGTGCATCCTCCTTCTGTTAGACAAGTTGGGGAGGCTCTCCTTTGGCAGACCAACTCTTGCTCTTCCTCTGTGGCAAAGGACCATATCTACCAAGAAGAATAACAATGGCTGGCAGTTCAGGTGGGTGATGCAGTTGGTGTAGCTGTCACCAGGAGGAGATCAGTGCTTACCAAGATATAATTCTGAATTAGTCCAATGGGAGTGAATTGTAAATGAATGTTTAGAGATATGAATCTCTGTGGTCTTTTGATAGACTGGTCACACATTAGAGCAGGGGTCCCCAAACTTGGCAACTTTAAGACTTGTGGACTTCAACTCCCAGAATTCTCCAGCCAGCATAGCTGGCTTGAGAATTCTGGGAGTTGAAGTCCACAAGTCTTAAAGCTGCCAAGTTTGAAGACGTCTGCATTAGAGGTACAGAATGGTCTATTGAACCAAAACATTCCTTGGAATTTTTTTTTACATGTCCTGACTCTCCCTAACTTAATTGAGATGTCAGAGAGAGAGATTGGGTCTGCTAGTCTTCTAATGGTAGTCCATTTTTTTAAAAAAAAATATCATTAAAGGGGGTAATATACTGAGACTATAGGAGACGGGGGGGAGAAGAAACTGCAAGTGAAGAGTAGGGGAGGGCAGGCTTGATGCCAACATATATTATCTGCCCCGTCATTACTAGAAAAGTGAAATTTGTTCATTCTATCAATATATTTTCCAGAAGCATCAAAAGTCAAGCTTGGGACTTAATTTTTCTTTATTTAAATGTATGCAATCATTCTGTTTTTTAAAAAATCTTATCTTTCTAAATATTGTTTTGACTACTCACAGTTGTTTTAGAATTATTTAGTGTGCCTTAATTTAACAGAAAAATAAGGATCACAAAGCAGCATAATCTGCATGACTGATTTTGACACTTAACATGTTTTTCATAACGCCACCATCTCTGTTATTCATTTATGAATTAGAATTTGATTAAGTACTGGAGGGTTGTCAATTATAGATAAGGTTACATATTCTGAATTAGGAGACTTAGCAAGACCTTTAATTATGAATACAAGGCGACAATATTACTGTGAATTTTATTTGTCTTTCAATTTTGAAATAAAGCATTAATCAGGCCAAGTTTTCCTAATGATTGTGGATTTCAGCAAATCTATGTAGAAATGGCTGCTTAAATTAAATCTTATTTATTCAGAGGCAAAAAAAGAAAAAGGAGAAGGAAGGGGAAATTCCATCCCCAATTCTCCAATCTTCCCCAAGAGGAAAAGAAATAATTAATCGTAACTTGCTCCAGTTTAGGGTACTGCAAGTATGTTTAACTTTAACTCTTGACTCTTCCATTGAACACAACCTCGAATCATACTGGTTGGAGATTATAAAAGATCAAATACAACACACCTGAGGAGTACCAGATTGGGTAGGACTTTTCCGGAGATATATTCATCACTAGCATTGCTTGCTTTTAAAAGAAAAAGTGTGTTATTTTTAATATATATTTTACCGCTAACATATTTCCAGTGGTGATCTGGGGAAGAAATGTTATCTGTTTCACCCACCACCAAAACATGAAAGAATAATATTATTGGACATAAAATTAGCATACTGTTTTTTAGGGGACTGAATAAAAATAAAAATATCCTGGGGAAAGTGGAGAAACTTTCTTTTGAGGAATTTCAACTCAACTTTAAATTTTAGCTCTTGGTCCAGTATTGCTGTATGCCACCCTGAGTCCCTCGGGAGTAGGGCGGCATATAAGAGCCAAGAAATAAATAAATAAATAAATAAATAAATAAATAAATAAATAAATAAATAAATAAATAAATAAATAAATAAATAACAGCTGCACATCTTTATGTTCATATGGAAGTCATTATTTTCTCCATATAATATGTGTGTGTATATATATACTGTACACACACATACACACACACACACACACACACCCCTTTGAGGACTTTTTTCTTCCTTTTTTTCTTCCTATAATGGCCTTTGCCAACATATCTTTTTCGTGACTGGCTTTCCTCAGTAGTGAAAGTGTGAACTGCTCCTTTTTCTGCAGTGTAGTTATCTTGAGGCATGAGGGTGACTTTTTCCAGCCGTCCAAGGGAAGGCCTCCTGATGGTTTTTCATGTGGGCTGTTTAAAGTCCCACCTGTTCAAACCAGGATATCATTAGCATCTTTGCCACACTAATACTCTGGTACCTGCCACTTCAGAATAAGGTACTTCCATAGAGTATCACTTCCATAGAGTATCACTAGGAAAATCATTTCCTGCACAGTTCTTATTTTTGTAGTTATAAACACCTCTCGACATCATATTTTCCAAGGCCTTCATTGCAGCCTTAATAAGTGCTAGCCTTTGATATGGTTCTTAACTGCTGGATACTCTACTGTTGAAGGTCCATTCAAAAGGGCAAAAGCTATTCATAATTTCTGTGTGTCCATGGCCAGTTCTAACACCGGTAGCTGTACTTGTTGTCATTAGCTTGTTCTTCTTGGTATTTAATTTTAGTTCCATTGTTTCATTGGGCTCCTTGAATTTCCTTACCAGAACTTGCAACTCATTTGCATAGTCAGCTACAGCATCAGGGTAGTGTCATCAATATCAAAGTAATGTCATCTTCTTCCAATCTTGCCTCCCTCAGTGTAAATATATTCAGCATATATGGTAGTCTGAAAAATAATAATAAGCATATGGCACTATCTCTTCGTTGACAACCCAGGGCCAGTCTGTTTTGCCATGTTCCAATATCTTCAAATTAGTAATACAGTTCAAAGGGAATTAAAAAATAAAGTGGGAAACTCAGACACCTGCCTGAAATTTAAAAGCTTATAAAATTCAAAACACTTGTCGGGCCTTATATTTAAATTATTACCAAATTATGATAAATATGTTGCAGAAACTAAACAAGTCAAAATCTGTATGCTAAATAAATGCAAAATCTAAACAGGTCAACTGATATTGGCTATTGCAACGCACTCTACTTGGGGCTACCCTTGAAGAACGTTCGGAGACTGCAGCTAGTGCAGAATGCGGCGGCGCGTGTGGTGATGGGTGACCCTAGATACACCCATGTGACACCCATCCTTCACGAACTGCACTGGCTGCCCATAGGGCTCCGAGCACAATTCAAAGTGTTGGTGATTATCTTTAAAGCCCTACATGGCTTAGACCAGTTTACCTCTGAGACCGCCTTTTCCAACATACCTCCCTAAGACCGATTAGAGCCCACAGAGTTGGTCTGCTGGTGTCCCGTCAGCCAAACAATGTCAGCTGGTGGGCCCATGAACGAGGGCCTTCTCTGTGGTGGCACCCGCTCTCTGGAATACACTACCCCCCGAGATCCGCATAATTCCAACCCTGCCAGCCTTCAGAAAAGCATTAAAAACATGGCTTTGTCGATAGGCCTGGGGCCAATGATTTTAATACAACACCGATTATTCTTGGCCCCATGAGTGAATTATGGGCTTTTTAAATTGTGATTTTTTAAAATGCTTTTAAATGTTTTAAGTGTTTCTATTGTTTTAATTTTGCTCTTAAATCTTTTAACAGTTTTGTAGATTTTGTATTCAATATGCTGTGAGCCGCCCAGAGTCCCATTGGGAGTTGGGCGGCATACAAATCTATTAAATAAATAAATACATAAATAAATAAATATGCAATGAGAATACTGATGGATGGTGAATATTATAATTACTGCAAATATGCATTCAAATAAAATTGGTTCAAGATGTTTTCATTTGTTATTTTATGACTACATCATAATTGCCACAATATATAGTTCCATTAAAAATTCTTGTTACCAAAATTTTGGTAACAAAAAAATCTTGTAGAAATTCAATGTTTACTTAAATAATAATATTTTTGTATTGGGTGGCAAAGTCATAAAACTCATTAATTGTGGGAAATGATTCACCACAGAATGAAGCATATATTTTTTTTGGCCAGTTCTTTTTGGGTTAAAATCAAAATGATTGTAACTCTGTACATGGATTTGTACCATACCTTCAGTATGAGCTTTAGAATATTACAGTGAGAATAATTAACCAGTAGAATGCTTGCCTCCAGAAGTTGTAGGTCAGTGTTTCTCAACCTTGGCGGTTTGAAGATGTGTGGACTTCAATTCCCAGAATTCCACAGCCAGCAACGCTGGCTGGGGAATTCTGGAAGTTGAAGTCCACAAGTCTTAAAGTTGCCAAGTTTGGGGACCCCTGGTACAGGGTCTCATGCTTGAATAGAGGGTTGGACTAGAAGACCTCTAAGGTTCCTTCCAACTCTGTTTTCTGTTACTCTAAATATATCTTGCCTGATTTATAATAAGAACAATTTTCCCCCCCAGCTTAGCTAGAAATTCCTAAATTCTTCTTCTAAATTCATTATTCTAACTGAAGATTTTTATGACATTGAGTGCTTCTGCTAGAAATTGGTTATTTATTTGATTTTAATAACAGTTTTAAAATTCAAAATTGATAGAAGATATTTTTTTGAAGGACGTCTAATCTTATGTAACTTTGAACACTTTTACTCAGTTTCAAATAGTTTGTATTTTCTATTTCTTTTTTGCTCCTTTCTTTTCTTTTTTCTTGGTTACACTTTCAAATATCTAAAATAAAACAAAAACAAAAAAAAACAAATATATTACCACTCAGATGGACTTTATACCTCAGGTCAATAGCAATAGCACTTAGACTTATATACCGCTTCATAGTGCTTTCCAGCCCTCTCTAAGCGGTTTACAGAGTTCAGCATATTGCCCCCAACAATCTGGGTCCTCATTTTACCCACCTCGGAAGGATGAAAGGCTGAGTCAACCTTGAGCCTAGTGAGATTCGAACAGCTGGACTGCTGAACTAGCAATCAGCTGAAGGTCGCAATGCTGCTTTTAACCACTGCGCTATCTCAGCTCCAATAATGGCTCACATCTTGTATATGAATTTGACCCAGGGGAATCCTAGAGATTTCATTCCAATTACGTTCTAATATAAAGCAGCAAATCATATAACTGAATGCTTTTATACCTTGAAAATAAATCTGGAGGAAGAATTTATTTGATTTATTCATGTTTTTATTTTATAAGGCCTAGACAATCAACAGGTTTTAAGAGGCCAGCGACTCTCATTTTGAAGCTCCAAGATCAACTTCTGCTTTACTATCTATTTTTTCTTCTTCTTTTCTCCCTTGAGAGTAATATTTTTAGTGTGACTAGCACACAAGTTTAGAAAATCTCTGCCTATTTCCTTTTCCCTCTGCTGTGTACACATATAGTAATCCTCAACGTACAGCCACAATTGTGCCAACATTTATGTTCCTAAGTGAGACATTTGTTAAGTCAATTTTGCCCCAATTCACTTAACAAATGTCTCACTTAGGAACAGAAATTAAGACTTTTCTTGCTAAGTGAATCACTGCAGTTTTTAACTTAGTAACACAGTTGTTATGTGAGACTGGCTTCCCCATTGACTTTACTTGTCAGAAAGTTGCAAAAGTCAATCACAAGACCCCCGGAACACTGCAACCGTCATAAATATGAGTCAGTTGCCAAGGTTCTGAATTTTGATCATGTGACCACGGGGATGCTGCAACAACGGTCATAAGTGTGAAAAACATGTCACGTTTTTCAGTGCCATTGTAACTTCGAACTAAATGAACCGTTGTAAGTCAAAAACTACCTGTACTAAGGTAGAAATTAAAATTGCGATTAAAGTGGTCCTAGGGAAATCTCCGTTTCACAGGGTTTATCTGCAGCGTCATCTAGGTCTCAGTAGAGATAAGGATTAGTTAACTCCTACTCAGACAGCAGTTTGGAAGTGGGACTGTTGAATTTCAATTCCACAAAAATAGAGCTGGTGTGGGCTTAATTGGTCGCAGCATAGCAGATAATCTCATTCTCTTCTTTGCAAATCATGCTAAGCCTCTCCCTACAACCATGATTCATGCCCTTCACTATGTGAAGAGATGCTCCCCCACAACACTGAGAGGCTACAGGCAGTCCTTGCCTCACTTTGGGACTGAATTACAACAGTATAAGAAATAAAGCAGCTTCGCAACCAATCTTCACATTTACAATCATCATAGTGTCCTGAAGTGATATGGGTGCCATTTGCATGCTTCGCAACTGGCTTCCAACAAATAGAGTTAATGGCAAATGCAAAAGACCAAGTGACAGTCAGAAGATGTCTCGCTTAATGACTGAATGGGAAGTGACATTGTAAGGCTGTCAGGGTTGTGCGATTTTCTGCTTAGCGATGGAGTTGTCGCTCCCCATTGTGGTTGCTAAGTGAGGCCTATATGAAATGAAATGCAACCCAACAGCTCAGAAAAAGTTTCTCATCACTAATTTATATGGTGACTTTTTTTTTCTAGAACTGTTTACTTTCCCATTTGTCATTGTTTACTTTTTCCATTCTTGCTGAAATCAGATTTTCAGGAATAGATACCTTTCCCACTTTTGTGTGTATGAACTTTCTTTTCTTTGAAGAAGTCTAACAGCATGATTTTATGCACCATTCTGCTAAGTTAATATTGAGTATTATCCTTGTGTCCATTTATGAGTGCACTTAACAAGCTGTCCTAATTGGAACCCTCCAAGGGGCTTCTACTTTAAATCTCCTAGTTTAGGATATGGATTATGACAGATGAAATCATGTGAAGAATTGTTTTGTAATACAATAATGAGGCTTTGCGAAGCAATCCTCTGGAACAAGTTGAGCATCCAGAAGCTTCTCTCAAAACTTCAACAGACCATTGCCAAATTTGAAGGCAAAATGTCCATATTTGAGTAGCGCCATTTTTTCTTTTTTAAAGAAGGTGAGAGTAACAGTAAGGGACCTTCCCCCAGGGGTGGGTTCCTCCCGGTTTGGACCGGATTGCCTGAAGTGGTAGCGACCCGCTGGTGATGTCACTGTCGGTGCCGGTCCAAGCGCGCCACCATCTTTTTTTCGGGGGGGGTTGCGAATTTTTCCCCTTCTGCTGCTTGAAAAGGGGCCCTCCCGCCCGCCCGCTGATTAATACTGACCTTTATTTCTTCACCCGAAGCACATCTGATCAGCTCCTCAGCTGTTCCTACTTCTAATTCCTACTTCTGAGCATGCGCAGAAGCCAAATTGCACGAGGGGACGCGCACGTGCAAAACATCGCGATGCGAACCGGTGACGAAGTTAAGTGGAACCCACCCCTGCCTTCTCCCCATGCCATCCATCTAAATGGTTCAAATTATCACCCAATTTGTAATTTGGGGCCATTTTGTGGGGTTGAAGGGTTAAGGATTGGAATGGGACTAGCATGCTTTGAGACACCCAGTTAACGTGAGTATTAGATCTTTATTCCAAAGGTTGGCAATTATCTTCTTAAAACCATCAGCCCAGGCAATCTAAATAACTTGTAGAGCAATGTAGACAAAATGGCAAAATAATATTTGTCTGCTGGAATTGAATGAAATATTTTATTTGTCTAGCCAGGAAACAACTTGATTTTTGCAATTACCTTGGAAACTGTCAATTTTTGGATTCAAGATAGTATGAAGTGAAATGTTGGAAACCTCCTGAACCATTTCTGTTAAAGGGTTCTTTGTCCTGAAATGCACATACAGTATGCTGAAAACTAGAAAAAGCATATGCAATGTCTCACCTTACAAGATAAATTAATTTCACTATCTGCTGAGTGACAGATACTGCACCAGCCAGCTGTAGCAGCATCAGTTCAGCCATTAGCAATAGCAATAGCACTTAGACTTATATACCGCTTCATTGTGCTTTACAGCCCTCTCTAAGCGGTTTACAGAGTTCAGCATATTGCCCCCAACAATCTGGGTCCTCATTTTACCGACCTCAGAAGGATGGAAGGCTGAGTCAATCTTGAGCCGGGTGAGATTTGAACAGCTGAACTGCAGTGCTGCACTTTAACCACTGCACCACCTCGGCTCCTTGTACTGAACATTAATGTTCAGTCCATAGTCGGGGAGGGAGGGGGAATAATGTTAATAATCTCCATATTTTTTTCATAATCAGATTCTTTGTTCTCTATCCTTTGTTCTCTTCATGCAGTCTGTGAATTCATCTATTTTACTTAAAATTATTTTACTAAAACTTTTACAACATTTTGCTTATTGAATAAATAAAAAGCAAAATGCTCCAAATATAAAGTGACCAGATTTTTTTATTTTTAAGCGGGACGGGGGGGGCCGCCTGGGCGCCGCCATTTGTTTTGCCCTCTGCGCATGCGCAGAACGCTGCACATGCGCAGAGGGCAAAACAGCAAATGTCGGCGTCCAGGTGAGGTGGGGGGGAGAGGGGGGGGAGGCGGGAGGGCGCTTGGATGCCTGCAGCTCGCGACAGGTAAGCTGCCGGCTGCGTCCTTTCCCCGTCTCCCGCCTCCCGTTCGTTGCTTGCCAGCCCGGCCGAAGGGAAGGCGGGAGGCGAGGAAAGGCCTCCCGAAAGGAAGGCGGGCTCCCGAAGGCCTTTCCTCGCCTCCCGCCTTCCCTTCGGCCGGGCTGGCAAGCAACGAACGGGAGGTGGGAGACGGGGAAAGGACGCAGCCGGCAGCTTACCTGCTCCAGGCATCCAAGCGCCGCGGTCTCCCGGTCGCCCGCCCGGCCCCAGGGCAACGGCGGCAGCGAGGCGACGGGGAGAAGAAAGGGGAGGGGGACGAGGAAGGGCTGTTTGCGCCGCTCATGACGTAAATTCAAAGCGGCGACGGCTCCTCGTCCCTCACTCCTCCCAACAGCAGCGGCGCCTCCGAGGGCGGGGCTAGGGATGGGGCGGGGGAAGGAGAGGAGGAGCAGCCTCCCTTCCCCCTCCCCCCAGCTTCCAGCCACCGCCAGAGGAGTCAACAACGCGGGACGCCCGCCCGCCGCCAACGCCAGCCAGCTGAGAGGCCTGCTGCCTTTCAGGGCGATTTTTTGAAAGAATGCCCTAGTCGGGCATTCTTTCAAGAAATCGGGACTTTTTAGAGGGCGGGCGGGACGCGGGACAAATGCTGAAAAAGCGGGTCTGTCCCACCTAAATCGGGACGTCTGGTCACCTTATCCAAATATTCACTTGTTCCCGAGCATATTCAAATGCTTACAGTAAAGCATATATTGGCAGTTCCGCCCAACATGCAAATTGGTTCTCCCACAGTGATGGATTTTGGGTTTTCTTACAATAATAATGTGGCTGCTTCAGGCTTTTTTTTTTTAAAGCTTCTGTGCTTTTCTGCACAGCTTTACACATTATGACTCATCTTTTATGACATCCATCTTCAGTTCACAGGAGAGGCAGTGACAGAATATTTCACTAATGGTTATGCCACACTTGAGTTACTGTTTCTCCCTTCATTCATGAAGATAAATGTCACAAGTATAATACCCGTCAAACTTATCTTGTTTTATATTGTTTTTCAGCCTAGAAACATAGTTACAAAAAAGGGCCAGTAGATAAAATTTGAAGAAAAAAAATCAGTACTGTCTCCTGGAACAGAAATCTATGCATGTTGTGTCATTTTAATGTGAAATAAAGATCTTTAGATTTACAGTAAGTGCAGCTCCTGAAGGATGTGTGGACAGGAAAAAAAATTTAAGACAGATAAAAATGCTGAGTAATCTCCAGTATCAATGTTAATCTGGAAGTTTAGGTGAAACCCAGCTAAAGTTTCACTGAACCCCAGTTGAAACCAGCTCTGGAGATAACTGTGTACATGTGACAGATTCACTGCTAGATATATGCATACGTGCATGTGTGGTTTTGTGCATTGTATGTCTACGTGCCCAAAGTCATGTTCCAAAACAAGGTCAGGGCCGTCAGAAAAAATCCATATATAAAATAATTATTAATGACTAATTCAAATATATTAGCTTTAAAACAACCTATTTACAATATGTCAATGTCATACATGAACCGTTGTCTTTCATAAACAAACTACTGTCGCATATGGCTAGTGTCAGGGTTCCAAATAGCATCCAAAATTAAATCAGAGTCCGAGGCAAAGTATTCCTCAAAGTTCCAATTTATTAGCAGAGCCATGTTGGCACATCTGGGAGAAACCCGAATCTGAAGTCTCTGGGGTTTCTCCACCCAGTTGAAAGTTCAAGCCCTTGTCCCCACACCCCCAAGTCCATCACATTGACAAATCTCCAACTGCCAGATGGCAGGATCCACCCATCTCCTTCCGTGCAGGTGCAGGAGTGCGAAGGATGACCTTGACTATCTAGAAAGAATTTGTTATGGCTACATACATACAGCTGTCATTCAATTCCCCCTCCCAGCTTCCCACAGTAAAGAATGCACATTAAAAGACTATAAGTGTGGCAGGCCAAAGACCCCAACTAAAATGGCTTCGGCCTGACAGCTATATACAACTGTATGCATAAATTCATTCCCTTCCTACCTTTCATCAGAAACACACAAAGACACAGAGTTCCAGTTGGACCTAGCCAGATCTTTAACCTTTATTGCCAGTCAATCCAACAGATCCTCTGCCTCCCTTAGGGCATGTCCAACTAATCTTGAAGCGCCTAATCTTTGGAGAGCACAATGTCATGCACTCACTTCAGCTGTTCCTGAAGGCTGATATAGGGAGATCACATAATGGAGACACACTGCCCCTGTGACTCTTGACATTTTCTGGAAGCACCAGCAGGGGCGGGGTCCTAATTTTTTTACTACCACTCTGTGGGCGTGGCTTATTTTGTGGGTGTGGCTTGCCAGCCATGTGACTGGGTGGGCGTGGCTTCTCGGACTGCTGAAGGGAGGGGAACTGAGAGAGGTCCTGTTGCCCATTCTCCGTCCCCTCAGCAGCTCGAGTAGCCTCGAACATGCAAAAATGCCTAGGATCATCACCGTGCATTCATGGCTTCTCAGACTGCTGAAGGGAGGGGAATGGAGATAGCTCCTGCCGCCCATTCTTTCAGCATCTCACGCGCTCCCTCAGCCATCCTCCCCTGCTTGGACTCACTGTGGGGTAGGAAGGCAGCGCATGAGCAATGCCGGAAACTCGGCTTCTGGACATGCACAGAAGAAAAATTTAAAAAAATTAATTTTTTTTTAAAAAATGGTGGTGCCCAGGCACCGGCAGCTGACCGCACCGGTACTGTGACATCATCAGTGGGCCGCTACCGGTGCTATAGAGTGGACCGCACTGGTAGGAACCCACCACTGGGCACCAGTACATGTACTTCTCCAGTGTCTGCAATACACTACATGTCACCATTATTGCAGGTGGCACAACTGGATATTTTCCTGCTGTTTTCAGATACCTGACCCTGCTACAACATATAATGTTGCCAGGTTCTGTGCAGCAGCAATAGAAGATGACCTGTGCCATAAACCAGTTTTACTGAGCACCTTATTTGTCGTTCTAAAATGTTTTGTATTGTGGAAGATCTAGTTTGTTCCCTGTACAGCCGTCTATTGTTCCTAGCCCTCCTTTTAGATTCCTTTTACCTCTTTTTAGATTTTATTAGGTTTTATTTTTATATTTTTTAGTTTTTATAAATATATACAGTATATAAAATTAATATACATAATATATTATTTTGTTGGATTTTTTTATACTTTTAAATTCTTTGCAACTTGCATTTCTGAATATGAAGACATTCCCACCCATATCAGATGTCATGCCTGACAGCTGTATGCAGCCTGAAATATTGCATTTATCTACATTAGTAACTACAATTTACTATACAAGTTTGATTTTTCTGTATATTATCAGGCTTGAGGCAATGAATAGCTATTTTCATTACATGGCTGAGTTTCAAATAATGATTGCCATTATTGCCTACACATGCATACACCTATTAATGATCAATTCTATAAAATTGATCTTGTTCTCTCTTTTGTCTAGTAGTTTGAGCTACCATTAAAATACTGTGGGACAGTTTTTTTAAGGATTACATTTCTGAAGGGATATACATTATTGATTAGCCCATATAGCCATGCTTAGAACTAATGAAGCTAAATAACTCACATAATATCTGATTGCTCCAGGGGTGGGTTCCTCCCGGTTCGGACTGGTTCTCCTGAACTGGTGGCGATCCACTGGTGATGTCACAATGATGTCACCAAACCGGATCAGTTGGTGCCGGTCCGTGGGCGCCACCATCTTTTTTTGGAAAAAAAATTGAATTTTTTTTATTTTTTATTTTTCTTCTGTGGATGCGCAGAAGCCGAGTTTCTGGCACTGTGCATGTGGTCACCATTTTGTTTTTGGCTTTTAAACAAAAATTGGGGGGGTTGTACTGCGCACGAGGCACAGCCACACGGCATGGGAGGAAGCGAACCAGCAGCGAGGTAAGTTGGAACCCACCCCTGGATTGCTCAGAATACAATATGGATTGTAATGGAAGGTCAGGAGAATTGTAATGCAAAGCTCAGGAGAAGCTTAAGGACCTTCCAAAGAAGTAATAGGAAAGGTCCTAGATACAGACCTTAAATGCAGATACAAACCAACAGTTCTCAGGAAGCTGACAGGTAAAAAAGGAATTCAATGTAAGAGTAGAATTTATAGTGGTAAACACAAATATATGTCTACCAATATCCATAATATTTCATTTGGGTGAATGGATAAATAGCCCCTTTCTTTGTGTTTCTTCATTCTAGAAACTACAAGAGTTTCAATGCATAAATAATTAAGTCCAAAATAGTTCTGTAATTCAACAGGATTTTAATTAACTGTTGCAGTAGTTGCCAAGGAGCAGTTCTTGGTTGACTGAACTCTTAATGTTCTGTACTAATGGAGAAATTATGTTTTGATATTCAGATTTAATCCTTCAAATCAATCCGATGTAATAATTATGCAATAAAAAACAACTAGTGATTTTAGTTAAAAAAACAAAACAAGGAAACCAATATTATCTGTCAGAATCCAGTCGTTGAACTTTTCAGAGTATTAAAAATACTTAGGGTTTTTTATTAAGAAGAAATAATCACTGAAGTTATCTAAATATGGATTGACTTTTAATGATATGCAAGAGTTTTGTCCCACAGTCTGTAATGAAAAACTCCAGATTTACTATTGGTTTATGTAATTCTATAAGATTGCAACTGAAGTCTTTCAATAATTTATAAGTAGATAATTTTATTTTTTTACTATTAATAAAATAATATTGGCACCATTATTATTAATAGCATAAAGTAATTGAATTTACTGTATATACCACTCATCTCACCAAACCATCTTCTTTTAGAAGGAACAAAATTATTTAGTGATACCTAAAAGACTGAATGGACCAAAGTTGTTATATGTCAGTTGTTATATGTGTTGGCTTACTATAGCTGTTATATGTGTTGGCTTACTATAGCTGTTATATGTGTTGGCTTACTATAGCTGTTATATGTCTTGGCTTACTATAGCTGTTATATGTCTTGGCTTACTGTAAGCCAACTGTGCACACAACAAAATTTGTGCATATTTGCATTTTTTGTGCTTAGTTATTTATTTTGATTTTGAAAATAGCAAACTCATTCTGATATTTTCCTCTAGAATAAATTCCTAAAACTTTAAGTAATAAAACCTAAGCATGTTGCCCAAGCCACTGCATTCCCCTATTAGAACAAAACATGCTTTATATTTGTAAATTAAACAAGTTATGAATGAATGGAGTTTCAGTGAAACATTTATAAATTAAAAATAGGCCAAGAGCCCCATCAATAGCAAGAATATATGTTATTAAAACTAGATTTTGCTCAAGATTAAAAACTGTCATAATCAAGCTGATATAAAACCTAAGCTGTCTGTCTTATTTGAAAGATTTCCCACCACAAAAGAAAATTCATAATTAACAATTTCCCATGGCCTTCTTGAATGATATCATCGAAATCATACCAGAAAGAAGTAACCAAATAAGAACCATGCTTCATGTTAAAAACCTACGAAAATCAGACAAAGGTTTGCCATGATTAAACTTCTTTTCACTAGAAAACAAATTTATATTATTCATTGACTACTTTGGCAAAATTATTTTGTAACAGTGCAGTCAAAAGGAATGGCCATGTAAAAATCTTATAATTTACACTTCAATATCTAGAAGTTTTCAGAGTTACTAACGTCACTATACTTCATGCCCATTATTTGTGTTGCTTTTTTTTCCTAAGCTGTCTTAATTCCATTGCAGTGCAGTTTCTGCTTTGAGATTTAGGTGCCCTACTCTATATTTAGTAAACAACTGTACTTATTTCACTTAGTAAATCCAAGAAATACAATAGCTAAGGTGGAGAAGTATTTGGTGATTTCCTGTTTCCATTAAATCTATGATGTAGAGCAGTGATGGCTAACCTTTTTGTTCTCGAGTGCCAAAAGCATGCACGACAGCTGGCATCCATAATGCAATGCACACGCCCCTGCGCATGTGCGCACGCTGCCCCCATGCTCCCCATGTCCCCGTGCATGCGTGCATGAGCCCCCGCACCCCATTTTGGGCATAGCAAGCCCCCTGCAGCCTCCTGGGACCAAAAATGAGCCATGGGGGGGGCGCTGCTCTCCCCCACGCCCTGTTTTGGGCCTAGCAGGTCTCCCTGCATCCTCCTGAGACCAAAAATGGGTCATGGAGGGGCATGCCGCACTCCTCCATGTCCCACTTTGGGCCTAGCAGGCCTCCCTGCAGCCTCCTGGGACCAAAAATGGCCCATGGGGGCATGCCGCACTCCCCCATGTTCCACTTTGGGCCTAGCAGGTCTCCCTGCAGCCTCCTGGGACCAAAAATGGGCCATGGGGGAGGCGCGCTGCTCTCCCCCACACACCCTGTTTTGGGTCTAGCAGGCCTCCCTGCAGCCTCCAAAAATGGGCCGCGGTGGGGGCGCCACAGACCCCCCGCTCTCTTCCACGCATGCACCCATGACCCCCACCTCTCGCACATGCATGCACAACTCCCCGCAAATGCACGTGTGTCTCTTCCATGAGCCCTGCCCCCCGAACATCCCAAAAATCAGCTGGCCGGCAGGAGGCGCGTGCACGCATGCATGGTAGAGCTGGGCTGGGCGATGGCTCACATGCCTGCAGAGAGGGCTCTGTGTGCCAGCTGTGGCACGTGTGCCGCAGGTTCATCATCACGGATGTAGAGGTTGGTTGGTTGGTTGGTTGGTTGGTTGGTTGGTTGGTTTGCTTGTTTGTTTGTTTGTTTGTTTATGCCTTTGAATCACAGTTGACTGCTGGCTATTACCTGGACTAGTTCTGACAGGTTTCGTGGCAAGATTTCAGAAGTGGTTTGTGATTCCCTACTTCCTAGGGCTGGGGCAGTATGACTGGCACAAGGTAGCTCAACTGGCTTTATGCCTAAGGCAGGAGTAAAATTCACAGTTTTTCAGTTTCAAACCCAGTGCCTTAACCACCATACCAAACTGGAAGAGGTCCATAATCATTGTTTATTGGTGGCAATTTATTATTGGTGTTTATTATACCTCAGAATAATCTGAGAGAAATCAAGTTGGGTCCAATTTTTTTTGAAAATTAAGCTATTTAAGAGAAGTTGTGGCAACTGATAGAATGCACAATATTGTTAATTTATTTTATATTTAGGGACTTAGTTTAATTGTAATTTTAGCCTTACCAAGGGTATCTTAATTTTCAGTTTTTTTCTGCTGTTAACTTTCAAGAAGGTGCAATCATCTGGTCAAGACTTCCATACTTTTAGCTCAGCCTGGGATGCAGATTTAAAGTTGTTTTCATATAGACTAAAAACAAAAACAAAAACCTTACATCAGTTATTTGTAGTCCAACATGGAATTATATCTTACCTCAGGATAGAGTAAGTTCAGAATCTCTGACTAGCGCAAGGACATTTAGTAAGTTTCCCAGCTAAGAAGAATAATCTGCCAAAATCAAATAATTGACTATATCCCACTAAATCAGTTTTTCCCAACCTTGGCAACTTGAAGATGTCTGGACTTCAACTCCCAGAATTCCCCAGCCAGCATTCGCCAAGTTGTCAAGTTACCAAGGTTGGGAAACACTGCACTAAATGTACAGTATGTAGACAATGGACTAAATTATATTTTAGCCTCACAACAAAACAAGAATTAAATAATTGAAATAAAGCAATCTTCTCTAACTGGCATCTCTCTAGAGATTTCTCAGCCAATAACAATTATTGTGAATCCATATGTTGGAGGCTATCAAGGATAAGAAAATTAAATCTACAGTTGTAGTAATTAGGTTAAACATGACCCTAACTGATAAGATGTCAGTGAAGTTATTCATTAAGGGCATTTCCTATGATCAGATATTTTGTTGTCATCCGTTATGTTCCATGAGAAAGGGGTTAAATTAACTGTGTTTAAATCAATGTTTGAAAGTCTTTTATAACAGTATGAGCTGGATGTCTGGAAATTTTCCCCACTCTCATTTTTTTTAATTTGTCAAGCATATATGATTATAAGCATAGTATAAACAAAGTATAAACATGATTGTATGTATATATATGTGTGTGTGTGTGTATGTATACATATATATATGTGTGTGTGTAGGATTTTTTGCTGATAAATGAAAATAAAGGGAGACTATTATAGATTTATTTCGAGCTTATTTTGCTCTCGTCCGATAGCCATCCCTTACTGGGATTTGAACCCGGGCCGGCTGCCTTGTAAGGCAGTAACTTAACCACTAGGCCATAGGCTCTGTTCCCAATCAGCTCTTTCACCAGGCAAGGGTTATATATGTTTTTCTGTCGGTTATCCTGGTGTACCCAAATATGGGAGAGAAAGCATCACAGCTTCCTTTTTGCCTTTCAGCCCCTCACTGGGATCATCCAGGCTGTTTTTTATATAACCGACACACTATATATATATATATATATATATATATATATATATATATATATATATATATATATATATATATATATATATATATATATATATATATATATATATATATATATATATATATATATATATATATATATATATATATATACATATATATATATAGTACAAGCATGATTAAGAGTTCAAGAAGTATGAATATATGGGTACATTAGGACAGGAACGGTAGGCACGATTGTGCGCTTATGCACACCCCTTACAGACCTCTTAGGAATGGGGTGAGGTCAATGGTAGATAATCTGAGGTTAAAGTTTTTGGGGTTTGGGGAAGAAACTACTGAGTCAGGTAAAGTGTTCCAGGCATTGACCACTCTGTTGTTGAAGTCGAATTTTTTGCAATCAAGTTTGGAGCGGTTGACATTGAGTTTGTATCTATTGTGAGCTCGTGTATTATTGCGGTTGAAGCTGAAGTAGTCATTAACAGGTAGGACGTTGTGGCAGATAATTTTGTGAGCAACAGTTAGGTCAGACCTAAGGCGGCATAGTTCTAGATTTTCAAGTCCTAAAATTTCAAGTCTGGTTTCCTAAGATATTCTGTTGCGAACAGTGGAATATAATACTCTTCTTGTGAAATATCTCTGGACATTCTCAATTGTGTT
Source organism: Diadophis punctatus similis (assembly GCA_023053685.1). Classification (NCBI taxonomy): domain Eukaryota; kingdom Metazoa; phylum Chordata; class Lepidosauria; order Squamata; family Dipsadidae; genus Diadophis; species Diadophis punctatus. Next base: position 55,171,968 of record JALIGW010000006.1, on the reverse strand, counting down.
AATGTCTGATATGTAGTGTGGGTTCCAGACAGATGAGCTGTATTCAAGAATCGGTCTAGCAAATGTTTTGTATGCTCTGGTTAAGAGTATAATGTTACCAGAGAAGAAGCTACACAAGATTAGGTTAACCACTCTTAATGCCTTCTTTGCTATGTTGTTGCAGTGGGTAGATCATTAGAGATGAGTACTCCAAGGTCCTTTACTGAGTGAGGATCATCGACAAGGTCATGGTCATCTAATTTGTATTTTGTGTTCTGATTATTTTTGCCAATGTGTAATACTGAGCATTGTATTCACTGAATACAATGAATACAATATCACTGAAGTCCTAATTATGGTCTTTTCCTCCCACAACCTGAAATACAGAATACACCTTAAAATGGCTTTCAGGTTGTGCTCAGGCAAAAATTGCAGGTACTGTAATAGTTAAAATATAATTGTATTCTATCTATGAAGTGAACCTATACGAGTTTGTAGTTTAAATTATAATTCTTATGTACATGGATAGGAAAGTTTCTGCATGTGTAGAAAATCACCTTTACTATAAATAGAATATGCTTCTTTTTTTAATGTTGTTTGATCTTCCTGAAAGTAAATTAAACTAAAGAACAAAATGAATAAAGGAATATATCTGACAGGAGAGACATGTCAGTTAAAGGGAAGAGGAAGTACAAAGAAGAAGAAGGAAGAAGAAGAAAAAATGTACCGTAGATTTAAATATACCTACAAATGAAGGCAAATATATGTGTCCCAGGATAATGTTGCAGGATCCAATCTGGATCGGTCACTAGGACCAGAGGTTTAGTCTTCTGACCTTTCAGACTATGCTGGAGTCCAACTTCAAGGAAATTCTCTCTTAAATATACTTAAGATAAGGCTTCCACTCATTTAACAGTCATTTTATTTAACTTACCTCCAAAGAAAAAGTAAATTCTAAAGATTCATAATAAAGTGTGGGAGGGAGGGAGGGGGGAGGGGGGAGTGGGGAGGGGGAGTGGGGAGGGGGAGTGGGAGTGGGAGAGGGAGTGGGAGAGAGAGAGAGAGAGAGAGAGAGAGAGAGAGAGAGAGAGAGAGAGAGAGAGAGCTACCTTTCAGGGGGAAAAGAGTAAGTAAGGGGACAATTGGAAGCAGAGAAATATAGAACAAGCTTTTTGGAGCATTGAGCATTTTTAAATAGAAATCATATGTTACAGTTTAACTTGTCTCTTATAATAACAATTAATTCCCATTGCCAGGAATTGTAAGAAATGAAAAAGAGGCATTTATAAGGATGTCTATTGGTTGTTCGATGTTTATTATAGAACAGTCTTCCTCTATATAATTAATCTCCAATTCTTCAGCCATAATGCACAGGATTCTGGGAGTTGAACCTATATCCACGAAGGCAGTCATATCTTAGGAAGCCATTCCGTTAGGAGAGATGGCAACTATCTAGCACAATCGCTTTACAAAGCATACCAGTTGATATTAGCTAATGACTGATGTGAAAATTTTGTAGTGACTTTTTGTTGTACGTTTTGTCAGCTTACAGCACAACTTCTAGAATTAAGAATTTCGCCAGTTTACAGCACAACTTCTAGAATTAAGACTAATTCTAGAGCATAATACTGACTAGTTTAATTTGGAGCCGCAAGCAAGTGGCAATTATGTAGTCATAACCATTCTGGAATTAAGACCAAAGTCAAATAGAAGAACAATTGTACCAGAAACACATTTCTCAAAGGTAATATTATGATGGTTATGGATTCAACTTTGGGTCAACTAGCTAGATGATTAAACTGGTTGGTCTTACAGCCCATATCAGGGGTGAAATCCAGCAGGTTCTGACAGGTTCTGGAGAACCGGTAGCGGAAATTTTGAGTAGTTCGGAGAACTGGTAGCGGAAATTTTGAGTAGTTTGGAGAACCGGCAAATACCACCTCTGGCTGGCCCCAGAGTGGGGAAGGCATGGGGATTTTGCAGTATCCTTCCCCTGGAGTGGGGTGGGAATGGAGATTTTGCAGTATCCTTCCCCTGCCACACCCACCAAGCCACACCATGCTCACCAAGCCACGCCCACAGAACCGGTTATAAAAAAATTGGATTTCACCACTGACCCATATGCAATATTTAATACATGATCCACCAAGCTGTCAGATGAATTAAAGTATTAATTATGAAAGAGGAAGCGGAGTTGAACCCAAATGCTAAAAAGGCCCAAGTCCGAGATTCAAGTCACACAATATGGTATTAACATTCCTGCATGATTTATAAAGGAACACTTTTTGCAGTTCCTAATCCATACTTTATCCTTAGTGTTGGCTAAATAACTGCTTCCACAGTTTGGTAGCAGAGGTGGGTTCCTGCCGGTACTCTCTTACCTGTCGGTCGCCGTAGAGCCGAAGAAGCTGGTGGCGTTCGTGGTGCGGGGCTTCTCCCACCCGCTTCCCCCGCCCGCCTGGACGCCGCCATTTGCGTTCTTTTGCCCTCTGCGCAAGCAGAACGCTTTGCGCATGCGCAGAGGGCAAAAGAACGCAAATGGCGGCGTCCAGGCAGGCGGGGGAAGCGGGTGGGGGAAGCCCCGTGCCACAAACGCCACCAGCTTCTTCGGCTCTGCAGCGACCGACAGATAAGAGCGTACTGGCAGGAACCCACCTCTGTTTGGTAGGTAATATGATTTCTTCTCCATGTTACTCTTGATTGGTGATATAGTCACTTTTAAGTAGCCACATTTATTTTCTAGATCCTAGAAACTAGTAACTAGAACCACTGGAAGGAAAATTTTATGTAAAGTACTTTTAGTAGAAATGACTAAATTAAGACAAAATTAAGAGCAGCCAAAAAACCATATAATGACATCCATTCTCTACAAGATGATATCGAATTTCTATGTGTGGTGCTTTCTCTAGGATGGGACTTTCATACCTAGAAATGACTGCATGCTCTCTTTGCAGGCATTCAAATAAATACATGCAGTCTCAAACTGTAAATTGACTTTCAGAAACATTTTTTTCACACCCTCAGTTGTTTGCACACATTCCGCATGCATTCAGGTAGGTTAACCTAAAAAACCTCCACAGATAGAAATTATAATACCGAAAAGTATGTCAGTACTTTGATTTTTTTAAAAAACGTTGACATGGAAGCAAGGGCGGGTTCCTCTTACCTGCCTACCAGTGCGCTGTGCGTGCATCATCTCATTTTGTGCATGTGCACGCTCGCTACGCATGCACGTTCCCTCATGCGATTTTGCTTCCGCGCATGCGCAGGAAGCAAAAAAAGCCCAAAAATTCCAGAAAAAAGATGGTGCCGTGTGACAGACCAGCGAAGACGGCACCAGAGCTGTCGTGCGCAAATTGCGCAATTGGCGGGATTGCTACCAGAACGGCGCACTGGACCGCACCACTGCATGGAAGTATATAGATTTGTATAGAAAAAAGAATAATGCCTGTACAGGTAGTATTCCACTTATGACCACAATTGATCCTAAAATTTCTATTGCTAAACAAGGAAATTGTTAAGCGGGTTTTGTCCCATTTGACAAGAGTTTTTTGCTACAGTTGTTAAGTAAATTATTTATTTATTTATTTATTTATTTATTTATTTATTTATTTATTTATTTATTTATTTATTTATTTATTTATTTATTTATTTATTTATTTATGATTCTTATATGCCGCCTACTCCCTGGGGACTCAGGGCGGCGTACAACATTTGAAGAACCACTAAACAATAAAATTTAAAACAATTTAAAATACAATTAAAAAGCATATAAAATCTCACATACATAGGGGAGACCAAGATGAAGCTGTCTCATGCAGTTAAGTAAGTCATGCAGTCATTAAGCAAATCTGGCTTCCTTCATTGATTATGTTTGTCAAAGCCAGTTGGGAAGGTTACGCATGGTGATCACATGACCCTGGCACAGTCCAATGGTCATAAATACATGCCAGTTGCCAAGTGCCCTAATTTTGATCATGTGATCATAGAGGTGCTGCAGTGGTTGCAAATGTGAAAAACAGTCATAAGTCACTTTTTTCCAGTGCCATTTTAATTTCAAACAGTCTCTAAACAAATGGTTATCAGTAAAGAAGCACCTGTAGTCCAGAATTGTACACATGGTATTAGGGGGGGAAACTCAGCAAAGAATGCAAAAGAACAATGAAAAGAGCTTATTTGGCTGTAATCAAAAGAAGAGAAAAAAACAGAATAGGTATAACGGCTGCTCAGTAAAAATATAAAATATTGACAGGTTATAAAGAAGAGACAGAGCTAGTCATCTCATATTTTAATTCTGTTTCTTCCAACAACAACAAAACATCTACCACAGAATTGTGAAAAGTGGGATAAAGGGGCAGGAATTGAGTTTTACACGAATGCTGGCTGGGGAATTCTGGGAGTTGAAGTCCAGATATCTTCAAGTTGCCAAGGTTGGGAAACACTGAACTAGATGAAGCGCTGGCTGAATATGTATAAATTAGCCCTTGAAAAATTCTGGAGAATTAGCAATGTGCCAGGTTAATGAATGAGGAGATCTTTTTCAAATCTTTAAAAAGAGGGAAAGGACTGATTGACACATCATTCAGTCTGATGTTGATACCTGACAGAATTTTTTATTCATTTAGATTTTCTATTTCTTAACCACACATCTACAATAAATAAATTGATCAGTAGGGACCATATAAACAATATGATAATTTCCAGAAGTCGTCATTTAGATACAAATGGCACCCCAGTCAGATTTCACATTGGTGATTCTTTATGAATTTGGAAAGAGAAATTGAATAGGGTACCACAAGGATTAGTTCTTGTTCCTGTAGTCTTCGGTAAATTTATTAATGACTTGGATGAAGAGATAGACAGAATGGATATGAAATTTGCAATGGCATAATGGGTGATAAATAACACCCTAGAAATATCCTAAATTCAGAGCAAGTTTGAAAAGATAGAAAGAAAAAGAGTGACGATAATAGAATCAAATTTACCAAAAGTAAGGGCAAAATTCTTCATTTATAAAACAAAACTCAAACACATAGTAATTTAATAACAAAGGTTTTTTTCTATTACAGGCACAATGTTGATTATTCCTCAGCAACACTTATTCTTGTATAGTCTTGACAGTTTTATTTTCAAACATGCTTAATAAACATTTACAATGTCTCTAATATCAATTCCTGAGCAATACTCAATATTAAATCCAGCTTTTATCCTCCTCATGTTATCTTTATGGTAAACTTTTTCAGGGCATAATTATTTCATTTACATAAAGCTGATGAAAATCACTATTTTACAACGTTCTATTTTGGATGCTTTTTAAATTAATTCTTATTGCAAGATCTTCCTCGTTTTCTCTTTCTTTTCCTTTCCTTTTTATATATATCTTCAGCGTCATTACTTTCCAAGCTAGCATTTTACCCACAGCACTTATAGAGAAAGAACTGTTCACTGTAAAATATTATAGTTTCTTGAACTTATAGTATCCTTTACAAAAACATCTTCAACATATCACTACCCTCATTTTCCTTAGATTTAAGCTCTTTCAGATAACAGGTCAAACATTGAGAATCTAAGTTAAAATGAATCTTGGATGTTTTGACTACTTATAGGTACAGCTTGACATTATATACTGTATCTAGGCATGTTTATATGTTTGTATTCTTAAAGCTCAAAGTCTAATGCTTGGCTTTCTGGCTAGTTGTTGATATATTCTATCAATCATGGCTTCTAATTATCCCACTATTGATTGCCTCATGTCTCTCCCCCCCCACCCCGATCTGTGTCAAAGTTCATATTCTTCTTCCCTTTAGAAAGAAAAATAAAAACTAAATTGCTAGTGTTCCTTCTTGTTTCTGTGCTCAATATTTTGGCAAATCACCTTGACTTCTGTGGGAAGCCACACACACTCTCTAGAAGAATGAAATATTTTGAGGAATATTAAAAAAAGGCAGAATATTATATTTCCCTAAATGAGAAATGGAGAAACATGTTTTTTTAGAGGCAGGAAGCAGACTCACTCTTAATAGCCCCTTCCCAGCAGATATTTTGTGCCCATTAAGAAAGACTGGGCCAGCCTATCTACAAAACAAAAGACCTTCTGCTCCAGGATGATGGGATTAAGAGAAAGAGCCTCAGGTGACACAATGGTTAGAGTGCAGTACTGCAGGCTACTTCTGCCGGCTGCCTGCAATTTGGCAGTTCAAATCTCACCAGGCTCAAGGTTGACTCAGCCTTCCATCCTTCCAAGGTCAGTAAAATGAGGACCCAGATTGTCGGGGGCAATATTCTCTGTAAACCGCTTAGAGAGGGCTGTAAAGCACTGTGAAGCGGTATATAAGTCTAAGTGCTATTGCTATTGCTATTACGAAGAACAGGACAGGATCCTTCAGGACATAATAGGGTTAACTCATTACTATTTAGCAGAAGACACAGAGCTCACTACATTGCACAATCTCCTAAGGGCATTTCAGACATTGCATCATCTCAAAGCAGTCCAAACTTCAGCCAAACCTGGGAACTCAGACAAACACCTGGGATTTGCATGTCCTCTTTTGCCTATAGAGCCAGCTATGACCCTACATAACCCTTACATGACCCCCTAGGAATCTGACAACAGCCAATAGAATAAATGTTCTTGCACAGGAACAGGAAATTCAAGTGCAAAGCCCAAATAAGGTATAAAAACCCCACACTCTCAACTCCATTTTGTCAGCTGCACCGGAACCATTTGCTTGGTGGTTCTGTTCATCATTAAACCTTCTTTCCAATCAGCCTCCATGTTTCCAGTGTATTTCTCCCAGCTGAACTGAACCAGATGGATATTTCTACCCACACTTCCAAACTCATAAAGTTGGCATGTAGTCAGGTCTATATCAGGGCTCTATATCAATTGCAATGAGATTCCAGGAACAAGCCAAGCATTGCACCAATGACAGCACAGTCTGAATCTTCATGTACAATAGAGTGGTGATGTTGACATTTCTAAAATAGGCATTTGCTGCCTTGTAATTGCACTTGTGTGACCATGAATCACACCCAATGCAGCAGAGGAACCAATCGTATTCCTAATCAGCCTTTTTCCCAATCAAAACCTGAATTTATCCAGAATGTAATCCTATGCATCACTACACCACAATCTGTAAGATGGACTATTCATATTTATTATTTAATATTTGGTTGGACTAGATACAGGGGTGGCCAAACTATGGCTCTTTGAGGACCTGTGGACTTCAACTCCCAGAATTCCTGAGCCAGCCATGCATGCATGGCTGGCTCAGGAATTCTGGGAGTTGAAGTCCACAGGTCCTCAAAGAGCCATAGTTTGGCCACCCTTGGACTAGAACAAAGGGTTTTAGTAATGCTTTCAATTAATGGGAAGTTATTTGGGATTGAAGACATATACTTCAAAGAAATTTGCCACTAAAGAGAATAAGGGTGATAAAGGTTTGCTTATTGAAAACCAGGGTGTATTCCTTTACTAGCAATGTGCTGAAGAAGCCTGGTTTTCTGGGTCAATATTTTTCTAGAGAAAATTTCTTACTTTGATGTTATAAAGACATCAGTAACTAAGCGGTTGATGGCCATACTGCAAAGTTGCCTTAGGATTCAATGATGCCTTTGGCTTAATTTCAAAAAGTAAGAAAGAAATCTATTCATATGTTTGGCAAGAATGATCAGTGCTTTCCCAAATAGCCTGCCAAGCAAGAAAAAAAGAGGGAAAAACAGATGGGCAATGCAAACACTGAGAGCAAAAGAAGGAGAAAAAGAAGGAAGAAGGTTTAAAAAGGGAATGGCATCTACATAAAAATGTCCCATTCAAAGCAACCAATTCTAGGAGGGGGAAAATTTTATTTATCAGTCAGATCTCCACATTTGTTTCAACTCTAGCTTTTAGACCAATTCTGAGACCTTTTGGCTATGGAATGTGTTTGATGATGTTTGAGTTTCCATTGGAATCTGATTCATATGCCCGCTCTGTCTTTGAAATAACGTTGTTCAGTTTGTTTGTGAATTATTGGTAATTTATTTCATTCCTTGGTTGTTTACCTTCCCAGCTACCCTAAACCTGGAGAATGACTATTAATCAGAAAAAAGGGAAATATTCCAAACCTAACACTTTAGAACAGAGGGGTAGATCACATGCTTTGCATTTTTGGAACTTTTCAGTTTCATCCCAGTATTTATTTATTTATTTATTTATTTATTTATTTATTTATTTATATTTCTATGCCGCCCAACTCCCTAGAGCAGTGTTTCCCAACCTTGGCAACTTGAAGATGTCTGGACTTCAATTCCCAGAATTCCCCAGCCAGCGAATGCTGGCTGGGGAATTCTGGGAGTTGAAGTCCAGACATCTTCAAGTTGCTAAGGTTGGGAAACACTGCCCTAAAGACTCCCTAGTAATAACATTAACTGCATTATTTGCAACAAAACTGGGAATTCTTCTCCTACTTAAGTATCATCTAATGTAAACAATTACCCTCTTCCCCCTTTTTTCACATTGTGTATTATACATGTATTATAAATCATGTATTATAGACCTAAGGTATTATATAAGGAGAAAAGTGACCTTATCCCTCTGTTTTTTCATCCCAATTTCTGTTTCCCCTTCCAATTACGGTAAATCAATCAACTAACTATTACAATATGAATGTTTCTATTGGGCTCTGGGTCTTGTTTCCTTATTTTTCAGGTTGAAACTAAGCTAACGTTTACTTCAAAGTAGCCCAATACCCACATCCTAGACAATAGCTTGCCACATCAAAAAGTTCCTACATTGTATTGTGTGACAGGCTACAATTGTCTAATTTTTCATACTGTGATCCTAACAATACATCTTATTTTTATTGTATTGGGTTTCCAAATGCAACCAATGACCTACGGATTCATTTTTTGAATTGTATCTAAAGTACTACTATCTTATATCTATAATGGATACAATAAAAAGAGCTACCTAATAGAGATCAGTGATCAAAATTGACTATGAAATCCATATGAAATGTCGTATGACTTCCTGACCATTCCCAATTTTTGCCAAATTATTTCTCCTTGCACTACCCACTACCAAACTAAGAAAGTTCATCAAAATGAGGACAAAAAAGGATTCTGTCTGTCTGTCTGTCTGTCTGTCTGTCTGTCTGTCTGTCTGTCTGTCTGTCTGTCTCTCTCTCTCTCTCTCTCTCTCTCTCTCTATCTATCTATCTATCTATCTATCTATCTATCTATAATCTATCTACACATACACACAGAGAGAGACAAACAAACAAACACGTACATCAGTGGTGGATTTTGATTTTTTTTTACTACCGGTTCTGTGGTGTGGCTTGGTGGGCATGGAGTGGCTTGGTGGGCATGGCTTGGTGGGCGTGGCAGGGGAAGGATACTGTAAAATCTCCATTCCCACCCCATTCCAGGGGAAGGTTACTGCAAAATCCCAATTTCCTTCCTGATCAGCTGGGACTTGGGAGGCAGAGAATAGATGGGGGTGGGGCCAGCCAGAGGTGGTATTTATCTGTTCTCCAAACAACTCAAAATTTCTGCTACCTGTTCTCCGAACTACTCAAAATGTTTGCTGCTGGTTCTCCAGAACTGATCAGAACCTGCTGAAACCCACCTCTGATACACATACAAATATACAATAGATATACATATACTGCCATGAGCCAGTGGTTAAAGATATTGTCAGCTAGAAAACCGACAGCCTCGGTTTCAGACCCAAGTGCTACTTGATGGGGTGATCTCCAACCTAGGGGTTCAAAGGCATGCACATATCGGTAGATAAATTAATACCACTTCGATGGGAAGTTAACAGTGTTCTGTGCACTTTGGCATATAGTCATGCCGTCAGAGTGTAAAATCACCATTGGAGAGATGCTTGCTTTTAGGCATTGCCGATCGATTTAGTCATTGCACACGTAATATGCCCACACCCTTGCCTCCCTCCTGTAATTAGCTTTGTTGTTTTTGCCTTAATCATGCTGACAGATGGTGATGAAATTTCTGCTGCCTCCTTCCCTATTGTATATTGCCTCTTTCTCTCCCTGGGGGGTAATGCAGGGCTATCAGGCATTACTTTGAAGGTATTTCTCCCAGCTCCCTCCTCCTCATTGCTACTGCTCTCCCTTTCAGGCACATAGGAGGCAACGTGGGCCTATTACACATGCAATACATAAAAGCAAGCATCTCTCCAATGGTGATTTTACACTCTGATGATGTTAGCAGGGGCTAACGAAAGCTTAGTATAATTTTAAAAATTTGAAAAGTTCCAGAGATCGTGATGTCTTATTGTTTCTTCTTATATATATATTGGCCACACTCCCCTATTTTTAATGAGGGTAAATAAAATGATTTTGAAGTTTATCTGGCAGGGAAAAAAGGCGAGAATTAATATAAAAATGTTACAAGATGCAAGACTCAGAAGTGGGTTTGGATTACTGAATTTGGAGTTATATTATCACACAGCTGCAATGATATGGATGAGAGAATGGATTTTGTTAAGAAATACAAGACTTTTGACTTTGGAGGGACATGATTTACAGATAGAATGGCACACATTCATATGGTATGGGAGAAGTAAAATACACAGCTATTTCCAGAGACCTTGCATAAGGAATTCTTTGTATGTGGTGTGGGAAAAGATAAAAGAGAAACATTATTTGAAAATACCATATTGGCTATCAATAATGGAAGCACTAATTCACCCAAACAGACTTAATTGGGGGAATATTGCAAGATACAAGCATATTTTAACTGATAAGGGGGGATTGAAAACTACTCAAGAACTGTAGAAACAAGGGATAAAGATGGATTGGTATATGAGAATGCAAATGCAAGCAAGATATGAAAAGGATGTTAAAACAGAGGGTATTAATTTAGAAAACAGAATTAGATGAAATACTCACAGGACCAGATGAAAGATTAATTTAAAAATTGTATAATTATTTACCGTATATTAATTTGGAGCAAGATCAAGTGAAAGAAACAATGATAAAATGGGCAAGGAATTTTGGATATACGATAGAATTGGATAAATGGCAGCAGCTTTGGGAAAGAAACTATAAACTGACAATGGTAACAGCATACAAAGAAAATACGTATAAAATGTTTTATAGATGGCACATGTCACCAGAAAGGATAGCTAAAATGTTTAAAGACAAATCTGTGAAATGTTGGAAATGTCACCAAATACCTGGTTCCTTTTATCACATGTGGTGGACGTGTGCTGAAGCCAAAATGTATTGGAGTTTAAATCAAATAGGGATAGAAAAGATATTGAAACTTCATATAGAGCTGAAACCAGAGATATTCCTGTTGGGTATATTACCAGAGAAATATAATAAATAAAATATATATTTAATTATTCATATAATTACAGCAGCTAGAATTATATTTGCACAAAATTGAAAAGCAATAAAAGCCCCTTCTGAAGGGGAGGTAATTAAGAAAATATTGGATTGTGCACAGATGAACAGATTGACAATGACAATTAAAGAAAAGGAAGACCCAGAATATTATAATATTTGGGGAAAATTTTATGACTGGATGGAAAATGAATATGTATAGAAGATAAGCAACACCGATTAAAATGGAGGAAAATGGGAAATTAAAGGTGTCAAACCCAGGTGACAAAATTAGGCAGTAAAGGAGACAGCATTAAGATAGTAATAAGAATATACCTAGAAAAAATAATATGGATACAAATATGGATATAGAAAAATATAAGCTTAATAGTTGTACCGTTAATTAAGTGAAGTTAGGGAGATGAACTACCTGTCTGTTAACCACAAGATGGATTATAAATGGACTTACTCAGAGAAGGAATAAAAGGGAGGAAGAGGAAGTAGAGAAGAGGAGGGGAGAAGGAAGAGGGAACAGGGAAGAAGGAAGAAGGAAGAAGAAGGAGGGGAAAAGGAAGAGGAGGGGAGAAGGAAGAGGGGAGAAGGAAGGGGTGTGCATAAGCGCACAATCGTGCCTACCGTTCCTGTCCTAATGTACACATATATTCTTACCTCTTTTACTCTTATTCATGCTTGTACTATTACATATATATTCAATCATGTTTTACTGTTTATACTTTGCTTATAATCATATATGCTTGACAAATAAACAAATACAAATAAATAAACAAATAGGGTAGATAGGAGAAGAGGAGGAGGCTAGAAGGAGGGAAGGGGAGGAAGGAGAAGAGGGAAGTAGGAAGGAGGGAGAGAAGGAGAAAGAAGGTAGAGGAAAGAGAAGGAGGCAGAGGGAGGGGAGTAACATGAAGTATTATGGGAAAACAGACAGGCAACAAGATTATAAAAGGTGCAAGATTAGGATGTTTGTTAATTGTTTATTGGATAGTAATGTATAACTATGTAAAGTATGGTTTATGGTATAGGTATTGATGTATATGTGGAGAGTGTTAAAAAAAAATTTTTTGGAAAAAAAAGCCTCTTGGAAATGAATTGGTAGTCAATAAATACTGGGAAACATAGTGCAATCGTTGCCATGAGACAGTCTTCCAAATGCATTTGGCTCACAGCTAGTAATACTTCTCCGGGTTGGTTACTCTGATGTCAATACTAACAGAGTGATATAAATATTAGATTCAGTCTTCCTTATGAGAAGAACATGTTTCAGTAGCCAATTATGAATATCTAGATCAGTGGTTCCCAACCTTCCTAATGCCGTGACCCGTACCCCGCCCCCGCGACCCCACTGTGACCCACCCCGCCGCCACCATTTGGGTTCTTTTACCCTCTGCGCATGCGCAGACGGTAAAAGAACCAAAATGGCGGCAGCGGGGTGGGGCGTGGTGGGGGTGCGGGTTGTGGGGCGCGATATGGCCAGGCTTGTGGCAGTGGGGGGGAGCTGAGGATGCTGGGGCGACCCCTGGGAAATGGTCGTTCGACCCCCAAAGGGGTCCCGACCCCCAGGTTGGGAACCGCTGATCTAGATGAAGGAGATGGGCTGAATGAAGGAGATGGGCTAAAAGAAATATGGTGACAGAATACCTGTTTAGATTTCCAAGGTCAGTTGAATAGGATGCTAAAACGAGAATTGAAGTTGCTGATGATCTGATCAAACTTTTATGAATTATCTTTGAGAGATTCTGAAGAAATAGCAGCCAAATAAAGGTGGTCTCTCCTTTCAAAAGAAGAGGAAATGAAAAGGCTTCAAAGAAATATAGACAGTCTGACATCAATACAAGGCAAAGGTTCTAGAGAAGATTATAAGGAGTTTCTTCTGTAAGCACTTTGAAACAATTGAGTAATTATGAGTAATCAGCATGGATTTCTCAAGAAAAAAAGTGTACAACTACCATACAATTTCTCTTTTCATCCTTCAGGCAACTTTCATCATACATTGATTTATGTAGATTTCTTGATTTCAGCAAAGTATCCCTTGGCATTTGATTAACAGGCTGGTAGAATGAGAGTTCAATAGCATGACAATTAAGTGGATTCAATGAGTGCTCATCTATTAATCTTCATCAAGTAGGGTGTCACAAAGCTTAGTGCTGGATCCTCAATTATTAAATATTTTTTTATTAATTACTCAATAAAGCAATGGAGGAAATGCTAACTGAATGGATTCAAGGTGTTGGTTATTACCTTTAAAGCCCTACATGGCTCAGGCCCAGGCTATCTTCGGGACCGCCTACTACCACATACCTCCCAGAGACCAGTTAGATCCCACAGAGTAGGGCTTCTTCGGGTCCCGTCAGCTAAACAATGTCTGCTGGCGGGTCCGCGGGGGAGAGCCTTCTCTGTGGCGGCCCCGGCTCTTTGGAACCAGCTACTGCCGGAGATCCGTACCATCCCCACCTTGTTGGCCTTCCGGAAAGCCATGAAGACCTGGCTTTTCCGACAGGCCTGGGGATAGTGACCTTATGGAATGAATTAAAGAGGTTGCCCCTTAAATGTTATGAATGGTTGTAAAGTTTTTAAATTTTAAAAGTATTTTTAAAAAAACTTCTGCTTTTGATATTTTTATAGTGATTTGTTTATGCCTGCTGTAAGCCGCCCAGAGTCCTTCGGGAGTTGGGCGGCATAGAAATATAAATAAATAAATAAATAAATAAATAAATAAATAAATAAATAAATAAATAAATAAATAAATAAATAAATAAATAAATGAATGAATGAATGAATGAATGAATGAATGAATGAATGAATGAATGAATGAATGAATGAATGAATGAATGTGCAGTTGAGGTGAACCTGTGTGAGATAATTAATATTCTACCATTTTTCAAATGGGTTTCTGTAAGAAGCTATGAACAACAACAACAACAACAACAACAACAACAGTGGACCAAATTTTCTATCCCTAGATCTTGGCCTCTTGATGATTTTTCTTAAGTCAAGTAAGTGCCTCCATTCTAGAAGACAGAAATAATGTTCAAAATTATTTTGATAGCTAGAAAAAATAAAAGTGAAATGTAATAGAGAACAATGCAAAGTTCTTTTCTTAGGACAGCAATCAAAAAGAGAGGTATAGAATGATACATGGGATTGAACTAATAATGAAAATAGTTTGAGGCTGCTGCAAAAAAGGCAAACATAAATTTAGATTGCAGCAATAAAGGTATATTTTCAAATTCATAACAGTAATAGTGGAAGTAAAAGCTTTTATTTTGCACTGGTCAGATCCCATCTTGAGTGTCCTATTCTGGGCACTACATTTTAATTAGGATGCCAACAAACTGGGGAAGGATAACAAGTATAATAAGAATAATAGAATTTAAGTCCTATGACGAGAGATTGAAGTACTTGAGAGTAGAGCTGATGTTGCGCAGTGGTTAGAGTGCAGTACTGCAGGCTACTTCAGCTGACTGCTAGCTGCAGTTCAGCAGTTCAAATCTCACCGGCTCAAGGTTGACTCAGCCTTCCATCCTTCTGAGGTAAGTAAAATGAGGACCCAGATTGTTGGGGGAAATATAGCAATAGCACTTAGACTTATATACCGCTTCATAGTGCTTTACAGCCCTCTCTAAGCAGTTTACAGAGTTCAGCATATTGCCCCCAACAATCTGGGTCCTCATTTTACCCACCTCGGAAGGATGGAAGGCTGAGTCAACCTTGAGCCTGGTGAGATTTCTGCGGTCGGTAAAATGAGGACCCAGATTGTTGGGGGCAATATGCTGAACTCTGTAAACCGCTTAGAAAGGGCTGTAAAGCACTATGAAGCGGTATATAAGTCTAAGTGCTATTGCTATTTTCAAGAGAAAACAGAAGAGAAGTTATGATAGCACTGTTTATCTATGAAAGGATACCACACAGGTTCTTCATCCTTCCAAACAGTAGAACAGTAGAACAATAGATTTACATTGTAAGAAAGCAAATCTCAGTTGAATTTTATTAATAATGTTCTAAAAGTAAGAGCAATTTGTCTCCAGGACCCAAGGAAGTAAGGGGCTTCATTTTAGTGGATGTGTTCAGAAATGGACTCAACAGTTCTCTGACAGGGTTGCTTTCATTGGGGCTCTTGCATTGTGTAGGGAGTTGAATTCAGTAGCCTAAGTATATCAGTTCACATATTAACAGAGTTGGAAGAGACCTTGCAAGTCATCTAATCCAACCCTGCCCAAGCAGGAGACCCTACATCTGCCTCTACCTAGGATAGAAATCACAACCTCCTGATTGTGAGGCAAGCTTCACCTCTAGGCCACAGCAGCTGGGTATATCGTTTTAACTCCATATTACTATGACCAATAAAACAAAGACAAATAAAACAACCAAGTGATTGAAGTCCTTCGAGTTTGAATATCTCTGAATTTCAGTTGTCAATGAAACTCATTGCAATCCATGCTCAAGTTTCAACTTGTTCTGTATCTCCACATCTTGTTGCTGATTTGTACAAATCTTAATTCAAGGAGAGGTCCAGTTTCTCATTTGGATAATGATTAGGCTGGAGAACATTTAGTAAAGATCTGGTTCTGAAAATTGTATTATGGAAAATTAAACATCAGGAAAGGTATGCAGAGAAATGCCTATGAGGCACCATGGGAAAATATGTACAGGATACATATGCTTGGGTTCTTACAATATACTGATTTTCCGAGATCAAAAGGTCACACACGGATAAAGAAATGGGCAGAAACAAATAAAGGGAAATGAGAAGTTGACTAGAAAGCAAATTAGCAGGTTTGCTTATTATTGCTTTTAAATGGCTTGGAATAATTTTAACAAAATAATTTCTTAGGGCTATTTCTCTTAGGGAGAAAACAAAATGTATTTATTTATTCATTCATTCATTTATATTCAATTATTTTTACAAATAATTCAAGGCAGCAAACATATAAAGCATACCTTCCTCTTCCTATTTCTCCACAACAACCCTGTGAGGTGTGTTGGCTAAGAGAGAGAAATCATTTATTATTGAGATCTGAGTAGTCAAGGTGGAATAAAAGCCATCAAATTAAACTGAGCTATATACTACAGTTAGTATTCATTACATGTATGAAACACATACTGTACATATATGATAAGCAGTCTTACCCAAACACATAACAGTGAAATCACACTTTTACGGTTAAAACAAAGATGCATTTCATGCCACCTTTTTAAAAATCTAAAAACATGTCTGTGGGCTGATTTCTTTCCAATCTACAACTGCCAGAGCATGTGACAATTCTGTCTGGGAAAAAGGTCTATTATGCTTCTTGTAGAAATAAACCTGAGCTGTCAGGCTACCAGTATAGATTGTTATATAAAATGGTGTCTTGTCATTTTGTTGATGAACAGTACACCTGGTGCCGTTAACAGGATCTTATTCTCAATGGTATGCATATCACAGGTAGAATTACACTTCATTTGTCTTTTTATTTTATCTCTACCCAAAATAAACACTAACACATGCATAGCTTGTCTGCAAATTATTGTCCAATTTAGACACATCTGCAAAATAGATCTAACGAATGAGTGCAAATTATCCTAAGATAGCTGTAACAAGAATTCAAGATTAATTCTTAGTCAAGTGATATTAGCACAGGTAGTCCTCGACTTACCACCACAATTGAGTCCAACATTTCTGTTGCTAAGCAAGACAGTTGTTTGCTGAGTTTTGCCACATTTTACAATCTTTCTTGCCATAGTTGTTAAATGAATCATTGCACTTTTTAAGTTAATATCATGATAAGTGAATCTGGCTTCCTCATTGACTGTGCTTGTCAGAAGGTTGCAAGAGGCTATACATGTCCCCAGGACACTGCAGCCACAAAAACATGCCAGTTGCCAAGTGTCTGAATTTTGATTATGTGACCATAAGGATGCTGCAACAGTTGTAAGTGTGAAAACCAATCACAAGTCACTGTGTTCATTGCTGCTGTAACTCTGATCAGTTACTAAACAAATTTAATTTATTTATTTTTTATTTATTTAGTTTGTCAAGCATGTATGAGAAAACAATTATAACTACCATATTTTTCAGAGTATAACATGCACCGGAGTATAAGACGCACCTTAGTTTTGGGTGAGGAAAATAGGGGGGGGGGAAATCTACCTACCAGGTATTCATCTGGCTAGTGTCCTTAGTCTGGTCAGCTTCAGCACATTATTTTATCTCCTGGTTAGGGCTGAAAAAAATCTTCTTCGGAGGGAGTAGCAATGAAAACAAGCCTGCAAGCCAGGAAGATCATTAGCACCTCGTTAGGGCTGAAAAAAACTTTTCCAGAGGGAGCCTGCAAGCCAGGAAAACAAGCCTGCAAGCTGGGAAGAGCCAGGAAGATCGTTAGCACCTCATTAGGGCTGGAAAAAGAAGCTTCAAAAAAGCTACATTCAGAGTATAAGACGCACCCAATTTATGGATTACAAATAAAAGAACCCTTTTCCAACAGTGATCACAGCATGATAGATGTTTGTCTCAACATACACCCTTACAAAAATCATTATAATGATGGGATCCCCAGTTACAATTTTAAAAAAGCCAACTATGATCTCATAAACACTGACCTCTCATCTCTTGATTGGCAAACCCTATTCACTGGCTGTATTACTGCCAAAGACCATTATAACATTTCTTACTTAAAGGTCAAAAGAGTCATTAAACTATACGTACCATTAATAACTCCCAAAAGCTGGAAAAACAAACTACCCATAACAATAAGGAAGCTCCAAGCAAAAAAAAATATCTCTTTGGCGAAAAAACAAAACTGGCTACATAGAGAACTTCAAAAGCTGCTACAAAAACTTATGCCAACAAATAAAGACTGAATGCACCAATTATCATATCAATCAAGAGGAAAACCTCATGTGCACGAAATCCAACCGTGCATTCTACAATTTTGTAAACAACAAACTTAAAGAGACGAGAACCATCCCTTCTCTAAAAGGACCTAACAATAAAGACTCTCTGTGTGTGTGTGTGCATATATGTACTGTATGTATGTATTTAAAGCATTTATATAACTGCCCATCTTTCATACAACTCTGGGCAGCTTATTGTGCATCTGTTATCTGGAAGGGCCTTATCCACCATAGCATTCTCCAGATAACATGGAATTATGATTCTCAGAAATGTTTGCTAGCATCTTGAATTTTCTGATCTAGCATTAATGACACAGCAATGATGATGAAAGCTGTAGTTCCTTTATTTTGCCAACCAAATTATTATCAATCGCAGTTTGGGCTTCCCCAAAATAGATATGTGTGTGGTAAGCCCTTGAAATCATCATGGTAGCAATAGATGGAAAGGGAAGTTTTCAATCCCCTCATCATCTCCAGCTGCCCTATGAGTAAATCCAATCCAATAATGTTTAATATTTGGGCCAAACATTTCCCTTGATATGGGTGGATGTCTCCCTCCCTGCCCGCCAAATCTTTATCTCACCAGAATTATAAATCTAAAGGTACTCCAGCTTTGTTGGGACAGTGTCTATTTTAACTATGTTGCTTTAAAATTTAATTAATAAAATTATAATAAATATTTGTATATATTACTGAATTTTGCCTGTAGTGTCCTAAGGAATTTAGAAGCCTCTTTTCAATGAAAAGGTCTATTGCCAAAAGAGCAATAGATTTGATCAATGCAAACCTCCAATTTTTGGGGATGGGTGATGTTCTACAGATCTCTGCTAAGTTTTATCCCTGCTTCCCTGAAGCTGCTTCTATTCTAGTGGTTTTTATTTTTGGCAAACTTTCTCAATGCGTACTGAAGTGATCCTGCAAAGCCTTATTTATTTATTTATTTGTTTGTTTGTTTGTTTGTTTGTTTGTTTGTTTATTGTTCAAATTTATAAGCCGCCCAACTCCCTAAGGACTCTGGGCGGCGTACAGCAGAAAAATGAACAGTCATTAAAACAATAATAAAAAAGTTAAAATGCATATAAAAGTTAAAACAATTCTATCATTCATACATGGGGTGACCACTTTAATACATTCTCACTGGTCTCTATCCCCACGCCTGCCAGAAGAGCCAGGTTTTGACAGCTTTACAGAAGGCCAACAAGGTGGGGATGGTCCGGATCTCCGGCGGTAGTTGGCTCCACAGAGTCGGAGCCACCACAGAGAAGGCTCTCCCTCATGGTCCCGCCAACTGACATTATTTGGCTGATGGGACCCGAAGCAGACCAACTCTGTGGGATCTAAGCGGTCGCAGAGAGGTATGTGGTAGTAGGCGGTCCCGAAGATACATTATATTGCCAGTTCACTGCGTGCAAAAAAATCGGTGGGCAAACTGTTCACTATGGAGACACAAAGTTTTGGTGTCACGTTATACATTTAGACAGTAGCCTGATTTGCAACTCACCTTATTTTTGAAAAACAATAATCTGTTCATGAATTGGCCAAATATAAGAGCCATCATGCTCTATATATGCCAGTCAGACCATAACACTAACACCAAGAAATATTTCCCACAAGCACCAAAGATTGTAAGTACCAGAGTACCCCACAGAATCTTAATCTGCAACCCTAAACTGCAAAAAGGTCATGAGAGTCTGAGCAAAAGTTAACAGAATACAGAATAACAAAGTTGGAAGGGACCTTGGTGGTCTTCTAGTTACAAGTTGCAAGCTTCCAGATGATAATGCTGAAATCTTATGAGATCTTCTTAGGTTTTAACAATGTAATGGTAAAACATGAAATTTCAGTCTTTTTTGTATGCTTACTGGGACCTGGGAAAGTATGCCAACTTCTTAAATGTGTCTATATACATCTGTTTTTGATGCTAAATTCTTCCTTACAACTACACACAGGAATCTAGATATTGAACTCCTTCAGAATATTAGCTTCTGATATTATTATTATTATTATTATTATTATTATTATTATTATTATTATTATTATTATTATTATTATTATTATTATTATTATTATTATTATTATTATTATTATTATTATTATTATTATTATACAGTAATGCAAAGTGACAATTGTTCTGAAATGTTTTCTTTTCTATATTCCCTCAGAAAATACACAGGGCATCCTTGTTATCTATGAAGAAGCTGCTGAGGAATGGGCTCTGTATTTAAAATCAATTTTCAAGCACATTGTATTAGAAGACAGGATCTTACTTTACGACTTAGAAGCTGCATCGATTCACCATTCAGAAGTGCCATTTCTTTGCTCTTACACATGCAAAATGTTGATAATATCAAATGGTCTTTTAAAGGGCCTGAATGTGAAAAAAAGATATTTTCTGAACAATATTCTTCAGCCACCTGAAAGGGTGGCCATTTTGCTTTGTGGGGTAGAAGATTCAGCCCTTATCTATCAGACACTGAATATAGACAAATGCAACCAATTGATGACCACGGATCAAGGGCCGGAAGATTATCTTGCTGTTGTATCTGACATTATTCAACAAGGTACTATCCTTCCTCCCTTCTTTTCTCTGCTTCTAATTTATATATATTTTAAGGGAAAATATGCAAGCTCGGGGATTGTGTTACTATGTTTTATGCTTAAACATTTCTTCAAATAACTTATGTCAGGGTTCCAAGTAATAGACCCATACCAAGCAAAATTCCGAGGCAGATGAATTCCTTAAATAATAGCTTTATTGGATATATCATATTGGCACGAATCTGGTGAAAACCGACTCAGAAGGTTCCCGTGTTTTTTCACCTAATTAAAAGTAAAAGGTTTTCCCTCAACACCAAACAATCAGTCACATGGTCCAATCAAGTCGCTGTCTGGTAGCCTGGTGACATCACTCCTCCTTCCTCTGGCCAGGTGTGAGAACATCCTTGGTTCCCAAGAGAAAGTATTTTATTCTGACTACACAACCCCAGCTATCTCTAATCCCAACTCCCTCCTTATCCCTCAGCTCCAGTGTGGCAGCACTGAAGCTCCAAGATAGTTTCAGCCAGGCCAGCTTCAGAGTTGACAACTTAATTATGCTGAAAAATTCTTTGTCACTATGGTGAAATATTAAGTGGTGGGATTCAAAATTTTTTACTACCTGTTCTGTGGGCATGGCTTGGTGGGTGTGGCTTGGCTTGGTGGGCATGGCAGGAAGGATACTGTAAAATATCCATTCCCTCCCCACTCCAGAGGAAAGATTTGCAAAATCCCCATTTCCTCCCGATCAGCTGGGACTTGGGAGGCAGAGAATAGATGGGGGCAGGGCCAGTCAGAGGTGGTATTTACCAGTTCTCTGAACTACTCAAAATTTCCGCTGCCGGTTCTCCGAACTACTGACAATTTCCACTACCGGTTCTCTGAACTACTCAAAATTTCCGCTACCAGTTCTCCAGAACTGGTCAGAACCTGCTGAAACCCACCTCTGGTGTGAACAACCTGATAGAAATACGGAAGCCCCCACCAGCTATATCGGAGAAGGCTGCAGTGAAGCAGTGGAGAAGAATGAAGCAAAGCTAGGTATCTCTTTCATTTCATATTTCGGTAAAACAGCTTTGAGAAAAGCACTTCACTAGAGCTTTTGTTGAAGCGAAGCACACGCCCACAAAGCTTTGCACAGGGTCATAAATATCCATCATGACAAGAAAGAATGTCATTGAAGCAATCATGATTCAAAAATTTGGTACAATGTCATTATATACTAGACTGCAATAATAAAAGGGGGAAAATGACAAATTCCACTGAAAAATCCTGGCTTAATATATGTAATAACTGAACATTATGAATGCATGGATTATCCCCCAACCAGAGGGAGCAGTTCATGATCCAAGTTGCACACATGGTCTCCTTATTTAATCTTACTTTGTTTTAAAAGCCTCTTTGGATCAGGCTGTTCAAATCGATGGCATTTAAGAAAAAGACTATGTATTTAAATTAGGTGCTACAAAGATACATAATATATTTATGTCATATTAACATATTAAACTAAAATAAAAAAATGCAATAGCCATGGCACTCAATATCAACATGATTCAGAATCAATTTTAATGATCAAAAGTTCATTTTGATGTCATGAGAATTTGTTGAAATATAGTGTGGCATTGTTTAAAACATTGACATTTTTGTGGGATCATCGAATGATCCTTTATCCTTTTGCAGCTGCACCATTATGCATCATTGTGCATAATGGTACCTGAAAAAATAATCAAACCATTTATCTATTTACAGTGATAATTTCATTTTCCATCCATGGATACATAACTCTGTGTTGCTTAAAGAGGGTTAAAAATAAGCAGTATAATTCAGTAAGTTTAATAAAAATGATGCTACTGGAGTAGGGAGGATAATACAAAAATCAGACAAAAACAATAACAATGATGGGTTCATACAATGTCCTATGTTAATTCCTGTGGGTAAAAACATTAATGAATTAAAGAAACATTTTAACTAGACCCCAAGTTCTGTCCAAACTCTTAACAAAATTATCCTACTTGTGATGAAACAATATGACTTATCAATTTACTCCATCAACTTAGAGGTAAAAGCAGTGGAATATTAATTTTCCCTTCCTATGACTTGAGAGAGAGAGAGAGAGAGAGAGAGAGAGAGAGAGAGAGAGAGAGAGAGAGAGAGAGAGAGAGAGAGAGAGAGAGAGAGAGAGAGAGAGAGAGAGAGAGAGATTATTACTGAACCATTTAATTAAAAATTGTAAGAGAAAATCTGTTTCATAAGACATGATGAATATTTGCAAAATGAAACATTTTCTGTAAAGAATCTGTAGTAAATCCATACACTTTTATCTTTATCTTTTTATTTTTTTGTGTACACACACACATAATATATGAATGAATGAGTTATTTGAAGGAGATGGGTGATCTACAAATATGAAAGATATATATTATATTTCTGGATCACCCATTTCCTCTCAAACCATTGATTGATTGATTGATTGATTGATTCATTCATTCATTCATTCATTCATTCATTCATTCATTCATTTTTTATCTCAAGTGTCTCTTGAAGATATTGTCCAGCAAGGTTTAAAGTCATTACTTGTTCTGCTTCTTGATTATCAAAAGCTTGTTGGAAAAACATTATGAATATCAAAGAAACCCTTAAGTCATTAAATAACCATTCATAATACACAGACAAGAAGGCTATGCCAATTGTTCTAGAATAATACTAGATTTCTCTCAATGAAATGTATGCACCAGAATCCATTGCTTGAAAGTCAGCAAAACTCTGCATGTACCTCAAGTTTCCAGAATGCATAGGAGATCATATCCTGCCCTGTTTTTGATCCAGCCAGAAGTATTTTACAATTAGTCATAGACTTACAATCTTTAAAGACTTGAGATATGAGCACTGAAGGATGCTCACTGTAGTTGTAGTAGTACCTTGTACCACGGTTCAAACTGCAATGCACATAAACTTCATAGTTTTGAGTTATACTTATAACTATTACAATAGGAGTGACCAAAGACCTATTTCACTTGACAACATGAATCACGTGCAAAGCTTTGGAAGGGAGCTTTGCTGTTTTAGAAGTTGTTTTATAAAATTTTCCACTACCAAAAGTGGTCATGTTTCTATGTTTTGTTTCTATAACCTCTTCTGGAATAGGAATTTGGAATTGGAATAGGCTTTGGTATGATACTGCATATACACAAAAGCTTCTTGTGGTTATTAAAAAGGTCATACTCACACATTACTCTGTGAATGAGTTTTGAAGAGTGCTTTTTTTTAAAAAAAAATCTCCATCAAAGCAAAGCATGTCCTTTAAAGCAGAGATCTTCAAACTTGGCAACTTTAATACTTGTGGATTTCAACTCACAGAATTCTCCAGCCAGCATAGCTGGCTGGAGAATTCTGGGAGTTGAAGTTCAACAAGTCTTAAAGTTGCCAAGTTTGGGGACCCTTGCTTTAAAGCTTTGTGAAGTCCTATAAAATATGTCTATTAAAAAACAGTTAAGATATTATTGTACGTAATAAAATTTTGAAGCACAAAAAGAATGCAGGCAGAGAGGGCTATAAAGTTCTAAGACAGCATCAAACTGGTTTTAGTATCATGAACTCATAAAATAAGTAATTTACATTCAAATCACAAGTGGCGCAAAATATTGGGTGAGATTGTACAACATGCTAGACAAAGCTGAAATGGAATTTGATAGTTTGTTGTTGAGAAAACAAGCCATAATCTTACCAGATTGTATGAACCAGGGCATATATTATATCATGTTGTGTGAACACAGGGGGTGTCATTTATTAAACCAGATTTGAGATTTAATTTGTGGTATGAACCCATTAATAAAGCTCAGCAATATGACATGATGTTCACATATATATATAGTGCTTCTGTGTTCCTGCATTAATGCAGCTAATAACGTGGAGCAAAACAAGAGAATAATATGTATTCTAGTTGCATCCTGGAATTAAATCTGAATGAGAGCATGAGACTGAATATGACTGATTCCATTCCGTGATCATTATGCTTACAGAGCTGAATGGCAGTTCTTGAAAAGAGATGGCTCATGCCCACTTGAATGAAAATAGAAAGCTATATGATGAGAAACCCTTGAAGTGAAGTAGAAACCTTATTAAATCTGGAAATGTTGGGGTTGAAAAGGCGTGCTCCTTATCTGAGTTTGAGAGCTAATGTGAAACAGTGATAAAAATGTTGGATTTGTATCAGGGAAGCCAAATTCAAAAACTCAGTTGATTATAGAGCTCACTGGGTAATTTTGGGCCAGTAATTGCCTCTCAATCCAACTGGCCTCAGAAGCTGTTGGGCAGGTATAATTAGGAGATACATCCAAGTAGGATGCATCAAGATGTCAAGGGGCAAAATTGGCCAACAAACAAAAAAGCTTTCTTTTTAATGGCTCGGTTCACCAAAGATGGGCGATCCAACTACCCCCTCCAACAGATTAATCTTTCAGTTCCCACTGCACCTGAAACAGGATGGTTGAGTTGATCACTTGTTGGCCATTTTAGGTCTCACAGTCATCTTTCAAGAAGGAAAAAAAAATCATCACAATGAATAAAATAAGTAGTTGGCCAATATATGTAGCCAAGAAAGTAATATTATATATCCACTATACATATATAGTAAATCCAGTAACTTAGAAGCAGAGTGGATTCCTTCCTGGGCAGAACCTTTATGTCATGCCCCCATCGGAGTCTGAATCTCAGATGGAAGACGAGCAGTTGACAGAGAGCCGGAGAGTGGCTCTGTTGGTTGTGGAGGAAAGTGGGGAAGGGCAAAGTCAGGCTGGGCAGAGCAGGGTAGAGGTAGAACAAGGGACAGGGGGGTTCCGATGAAGACCAAGGCCCACCCCCACCTCATCCTAGGGCACACAGGGAAGAACACAGAAGAGAGCAACGTGGGTTGCGTGGCTTACGAGGAGGGAAAGGGCTCCGATTCCCTTCACAAGGCACACCTGGGGATGGAGTTTAAAGGAGAGGCAGTTGGGAGGGGTGTTTGTTGGGAACAAACACTGAATTCATATAGTGTTGAGGGTCGTGGCCTGCATTCCTGGCATTCTCATGACTGTTTGAATTATTGTTGTGCTTCTGTGTGCTTATCTTGTCTTTCTGGAATTATTGCCGTGAATTCTTCGCTTCTGGGACTCATTATCTTGTCCTGCTGGAGTGATTGATTGCAGTCATTCTGCTTACAGCATTTGGACTGGAGTATCTGTGGCCAGAAGCTGCTGCAGGTTTGTGGGAGAGCTTTTCTCCAGGCCAGAGAGTAAACAGGACATTGGGGGAAAAGTTGGTGCCAATAAAGGGACTCATACCGGTTCTCTGGCTATGTTGCCTTCGTGTCATGCCCCGGGTCATCACACTTTATAAGGATCTGATTACCGAGCTTGATATAGGAATAGAGCTATTTTGATTCTCATAGTGGCATAAATATATAGCTTTTTATTTTTTTGAACAGAATTCATCTGTTTTTCTAAAGATACATTTGCTTAGAGATGTTCTTCATAACTAGGGAGGAATCTCGCATGAGGCAAGAGGTTTCTGGGTCATTCAAGATATCCAACATGATCAGTATTGACTTTGTGGGGCTCTTGACTCCCCTTGACACAAACCAATCAGCAGCAGCCATATCTTCTATAGTATATCACCCTGTCAGGGATCAGCTAGGATGGAGAAGTCTAGAAACTTCTTAAACTATTCTACTTTGTCACCTTCTTTAACCACTTCCATTTATACTTTCTAAAAATAAATTTGATAGAAGAAAAAATATGATACAATTCCCAACAAACTATGCATCCTGACACTTATTTAAATTATGATGTACCAGAGGAATCCAAATGTCTCTCTTGTACAAAACGTTTTCCTAAATTTTGCAGCCTCATTGACTTCCTGTTTTCATAATCCAGTTCCAAGGCAAAACATCCTGAGCAATATCATTCATGGTTGTGTGTTGGTAGGTTTTGTTTTCCCAGATCAGAATGCATAGAAAACTGAACAGGTACCAAAATGAGATGCAGGAATCGAGGTGATAAATAGTACTCACTTTTGGTACAGAAATCCATGGGTAGCTTTAGATGCTGTACATCATCTACTATCTACTGCATATGATTGTTTTTGTGGGTGGGAAAAAGTAGAGAAGAAAGCGTAGATGACACTTTTAACTTTTTTAAATATTTTTATTGTTTTTCCACTTTAAGCATCATAATATCATAACATAGATCTACACCTATTGACATCCATTATTTTTGCTTATACAAAACTTATACAATATTTCCACATATTTCCAATCTTACATCTTCTTTTTCATCCAACCTTATTTCTTAGTCCTTTGTCTTTCCTGACCCATTCGTACCATTTTACACTTTTAACTTTTGGGGGCGAAAGGCAGGCTATAAATAGAACATATAAAAGTCACTAAAATCAAAATGTAAAAAGGGTATAGCAGAAAACAACCGTAATAGCAGCATTCTCTGCCCCCCCCCTGCAGTCCACCTGAAATAAAATAAATAAATAAACTGAAAACCACAGCTAAAAGAAACATTCTGAAAATTAGAAGCATCTTTCCCAGGGGAAGATCATTTCTAGGCTGCTTTTGACATATTATTATCTGGGACAAACTAAAGGCAAAAAAGACAGTGAATAGAAATGCTGATCAGGCAGCGTTCAAAGACAGAAAGGATCCGTGTCAGAAGAAAGGCATTCTAAATAGAATCTGTGGGTGAGCCTGTCAATAGCATCTTCTTCTTAGAAGATGAGAACTAATCACTGGTTCCTACTTGGCAAGCTTGTATTCCAAAGCACAGAACCATTTGGAAGGAATAATACTAAATCAAATGCAGATTGTGTGGTTGGTTGATAGATCGATCGATTGATTGATGAATCAATCACGTGCTGTCAAACTGTTTTTGATTCCTGGCAACCACATAGATTTTCTCCATGACAATCTATCCATAACCTAGTCTTTTAATGATGCATTCATTGCCACTGTAACTGAGTCCATCTACCTTGTTTTCCCTCCTGTTCTCGTTCATTCATGAGCTGAGGTGGCGCAGCGGTTAGAGGCAGGTACTGCAGGCCATTTTAGCTGTCACTGATCCGCAGGTCAGCGGTTCAAATCTCACCGGCTCAAGGTTGACTCAGCCTTCCATCCTTCCGAGGTAGGTAAAATGAGGACCCAGATTGTTGGGGGCAATATAAATATAGGATATAAATATACATTGCTTAGAGCAGTGGTTTCCAACCTTTTTGTGATCGAGTACCACTTGGAGGTCCCGTACAGTCGCCGCGTACCACCTGGTTCCAGAGAAACTAAATTCGATCAGATATCACTTTATTTCCATAATTGTACAAGTAGAACACGCAAACCAACTACGAAAACAAGGGTTCTACTGCGCGACTGCTGAGAGTTCAGAACAGTCACTGTTCCTTTTTTGGCCCCGCGCATCCAGCAACTGGATTCTCGGGCCGCTGGGACCAGGTGGGTGGTGTGTGGCAACAGTTGCAAATCGTTGCCAGATTATCTTGTGTTAGGCAGTAAACATTTTTGTGAAGTAAAAGATAACTAACTAAAAATCGTTCATGACCCCGAAAGTGTTCGGGTACCACCTGGAAGGCCCTCGCGTACCACTAGTGGTACACGTACCACAGGTTGGGAACCACTGGCTTAGAGAGTGCTTGCACTGTGAGACGGTATATAAATCTCACTAAATAAATAAATAAATAAATTCCACCATTCCCAGCATTAGGGCTTTCTCCAGAAAGCCAGGTCTTCACACAATGCGTCTGAAGTAAGATAATCTACTTATTTTTTTTAAGAAGCACTTTTTTCTAACGATCTGAAGGCCATCATTTACTTTGCCACAATTATACTTCCAAGTTTGCAAAGGCAGGTCTGGTTCCTAATCTTCCGGCTCCAGGTGTGGATAAAGATGGATTTCCCGGGTAGGTTTTGAGGACAGCAGTCAGTCCCTGAAAATTAGGAGCATTCATCTCATATCCCACTTTTCAGTATAATGCTTTGCTGACACGGAGTTGGATTTCTTGCCAGAATACCCATTTCTTGGTGAGTAAATAATTGGAAGATTAATTTGTAAGAAGAAAGAATGCTTTTGTCCCTTAGCTGACAGCAAAGTATCAGGTTAATAAGTATTACCCAGTTGTGAGAGGTTATGGGAAACCGGGATTAAGAAGCATAGGCACGGATAAAAAAGCAAAGAAAAGAAGAAATATTTTGAACTGCATTTTCAAAACTAAGCTGGAGGTTAAACTGCTTGAGAATGGAGCCAGATGAATCATTTCACAGTCAAATTTGATAACAATGATAAATAGGATCTGAGCTGCTAATCCAGCGGAACAACAGGAATGATTTTGCAAGGTTTAAGCACTGAAAAATAGTTTTTTGGGGGGGAAGCCTGACTGTAAAACCCTTGTTATTTGGTTTCTTCTGTACTTGCCAAGGAGAAAACATATCTATGCATTTTGAGCATAAGAAGGAAGCTTATCTTAGTCACACTTATATACAAGCAGCAAACATGTGATATCCAGTCCTTGATCTGAAGTGGCATGGTTCAAAACAGTTCATGTGACACAATTCTGCTCTTTAGCTAAAGAGTTTTATTGCATTGTACATTGTTTTACCGTTTTGGGGTGAGAATAAAATCTCATAGAGGCGACGTTGGATCTTTACTTGGAATTCAAACAGTTAGAAATAAACCCGAGATTAAATGTGTAATAGAAAATATTTATTTCAGTACAAAAACAATAAATCCTGAATAATTACATCTTTGCTAAGAAAACACGACCGTTCAGGTCAAGAGCCAAGTCAGAAGTATAAGTAATGGTGGATTAGGAATGTGGACATGCGCAAGAACATCATATCACATGTTCTGCTTAAATTGGAATATACCATAATATTAGATAGGGGTGTATCACCCTGCATAGACATACAACTGACAATATTCACACCGTGACAGACTGAGATAAAAGGAATTGAATTCCTTCTGCAGTTCCATATTTAAAATTTCAAAAGCAGTATTCAAAAAACATACCATATCTGAGTATATTTCTCAGTTATTGTTGCTGCTTTAACTCTGACATTGAAATCAATATTACCTTACTTCACCTTCAGAATCTTAATAAAGATTAGAGCAAAGATACTTCCTGGATGCATTGATAGCATTCGCTTAACTTAATATATGCAAACACAGCTATTGTGGTTTGTACACCATGATATTTTGCTTAGTGCATTATGCAAACTCAACAAATCATAGGTCATTTGATAAATTATGGATAGCAAACATGTAACATAATGTGTGAAACCTGTTCTATTTATAATATGGGAAAATAAGATATTCACATTCTGAATAGCTATCATGCAAAAGTTTTCTATTTCTTTTTTTATTTACTATGTAAATGTACATCACTGTGCAGCTAACACACAACTCTGGGTGTCTAACAAACAACATAAAGGAATAGGAAAATAAATTTAAAAACGACCCAATGCCCATGGAGCAACTCACCAATTTATAATCAAAGCCGCAAGGCAGGTTCAAATCACAACCTGGCCCAATGCCTGGAAGAAGAATCAGATCTTGCAAAAGTATGCCAAGACTGGGGTCATCCAAATCTCATGGAAGGTATGCATTTCACAGGGTGGTTGTCACACAAGAGAAAAGGCCTATTTCCTCTGTCCCATTACATGGCACTGTTTAATGGAAGGGATCCAGAACATGCCCAATCTGCCAGACTTTATATAATGGGCTGAAATGATTAGAAACAGGAAGTTCTGCAAATGATCCAGTCCTATACCACGAAAAGCTTTATGAACAGCACTTCAGATTGTATTGGTGGTGCAGTGGTTAGAATGCAGTACTGCAGGCTACCTCTGCTGTCTGCCGGCTGCCTGAAATGTGGCAGTTCGAATTTCACCAGGTTCAAGGTTGACTCAGCTTTCCAGCCTTGGGGTTCTCCACTTAATAAAGATTTGGGGCTAGCTTTGTCCCCAACTATCAACACTAAACAGAACTGATATCAAAGGGAGAAGAACCCCAAACTGTTGTTGTTGGTGGTGATGGTGGTGGTGGTGGTGGTGGTCGCAAAGTCATGTCTGACCCATCGCGACCCTATGGACAACGTTCCTCCAGGCCTTCTTGTCCTCTACCATCCCCCAGAGTCCATTTAAGTTCACGCCGAGTGCTTCAGTGACTTCATCCACCTCATTCTCTGCCGTCCCCTTCTTCTTTTGCCCTCAATCGTTCCCAGCATTAGGCTCTTCTCCAGTGAGTCCTTCCTTCTCATTAGGTGGCCAAAGTATTTGAGTTTCATCTTCAGGATCTGGCCTTCTAAAGAGCAGTCAGTGTTGATCTTTCTCTAGAACTGACCGGGTTTGATCGCCTTGCAGGCCAAGGCACTCGCAGGAGTCTTCTCCAGCACCATAGTTCAAAGGCCTCAATGCTTTGGTGCTCAGCCTTTCTTATGGTCCAACTTTCACAGCCATACATTGCAACTGGGAAAACCATAGCCTTCACTATACATACTTTTGTTGGCAGGGTGATGTCTCTGCTTTTTAGTATGCTGTCTAGTTTTGCCATAGCTTTCCTCCCCAGGAGCAAGCGTCTTTTAATTTCTTGGCTGCAGTCCCCATCTGCAGTTATCTTGGAGCCTAGGAAAATAAAATCTGTCACTATCTCCATTTCTTCCCCATCTATTTGCCAGGAATTTTCCAAATCTTTTACAGACATCATTCCCTTTTCTTCTATGCCAACCTTCCATGACTGGACCAAATAATTATTCATGCATTTAGGTTAAGTTCAGATCCTAAAGAGAGCAAACAGACAAACATTTACATCATTTTAGTAGCAGGAGGAACGAAAATACAATCAATAACCTGGTAGTAATCACAGTTTGGCTAGGAAAACTCAACATTTTAATGAAAATCTGCCCAAATTTAGTTAGTAAATGCATGATCTTCAGCTTATCTTGTGTTTTGCTAAAAATGAAAAAAAAAAGATCCAGTGTTTTGTGGATTTGCTGGATAAGAAGGACTGGATAATGTGAAGAAGGAAAACATAGTCTAATTGTTGTGAAGTTGTGAAGAGTTGTGAAGATTTCTTGGCTTGTAATTGTTGTAAAAGCGAATGGAAGTAGCTTCTTGACATATTTTTCTTGTTTCGATTTGTTTTCTCTCTTATGCTTTTTCACTTTTTCATTTTTCACTTTCCTTAGCTTTCTTTTATATTGCTTTGTGGTTATCTTTAAATCTTAGAATTTTTAAAAATAAAAATAGCATTAAAAAATTAAAAAGCTAGACTGGTTTAACATTCTGACAGTTTAAATTCTTATTTAACCATTGGCAGTGAACGCTGTGCTAATGACGCAGACATACAAGTATGTGATATTTCATTCTTCTTTTCAGCACTAATTGGATGAAAACAGCTTACATGAGTTGATGTAATTGAAATTCAACTTACATGAGTTGAAATTGATAGAATTAATAGAGTGGCTTCTTTTGTATTGGAGCTCAGTAAGATCTAACTTTGTATTGGATTAAATCATTTGCATAAAAGGATAATAGCTGGTCTGCAGGAATTCTGATCAATTCATCTTTATTTTCATTTTAAAAAATCATGTAGATAGTTTTCTTTGTACCTGAAAGTATCTATAAGCATATTCATGTGTTCATGATTTATAGGAAATATAAATATACGAAATGAAATATACATTGCAAGGCTAATACCTGCTAGTCTGTGGTAAGAGGTTTTTTTTTTTAAAAAAACCATAGAACATAATCCTTTTTGCAAACCATTATATTAATGTTAAAGCTTTTGAGAAGAACACTGCAAACCAAGGTCAATGACAAACCTTCTGTTAATTTCATTGCATATATGGACATAGGTATTCCACAGGACCTAAACATCCAAAGTAATTAAAAACATTAATATATTTTATACTTTGGGGATGCCAAATCTCACGTATTGTCTAAAATGTCCTAATAAATGTTTAATGGTTTTCATTCATACTTCCTACCATAAGCCAGCCACAGACCATTGGATGGAAATCACTGTCATAGAAATAATTAAGAGTTTAATCTCTGGATTAATAGGAATTCTCATCAACTCTTGATTCCTTTTGTTGTTGTTAGTTGCAAAGTCGTGTCTGACCCATTGTGACCCCATGGACAATGTTCTTCCAGGCCTTCCTGTCCTCTACCATCCTCTGGAGTCCATTTAAGCTCACGCCGACTGCTTCAGTGACTTCATCCAGCCATCTGCCGTCCCATTCTTCTTTTGCCCTCAATTTTTCCCAGCATTAGGCTCTTCTCCAGTGAGTCCTTCCTTCTCGTTAGGTGGCCAAAGTATTTGAGTTTCATCTTCAGGATCTGGCCTTCTAAAGAACAGTCAGGGTTGATCTCCTCTAGGACTGACCGTTTGATTGCCTTGCTGGCCAAGGTGATCAAAAGAGACTCGCAGGAGTCTTCTCCAGCACCATAGTTCAAAGGCCTCAATTATTTGGCGCTCAGCCTTCCTTATGGTCCAACTTTCACAGCCATACATTGCAACTGGGAAAACCATAGCCTTGACTATACGCACTTTTGTTGGCAGGGTGATGTCTTGATTCCTAGGAATTTCTTATGTTTATTAGGAACTATTACCATGTTGGCTGCTGCATAAGGATTATCTGTAGACTTTGTCTACACATTTACAATCAGAAAATGTACAGAAAGAGAAGCAAGGGGTAGGGTTAGAAAATAGTTTAGTATAACTATAGCCTGCATCCTTCAAAGCAGTGGACAGTGTTCTCCATCATTTTTTTTTTGTTTTGATTTTTAAGCCAATATATATCAAACAAGGAAGCCACTTAATACTGTGCTTCCATATAGACAGTGGAATTTGCAGTCTTTAAAAACTTGAAAAAGAATGGAACCCAGCTGCATATTCAAAGAAAGATACTATTATTGCCAATGTAGCACTAAATCAAAATAAAGTCCAATCATTGATGGAAGGGAGGATTTAGAATTGGAGAAGGCAGCAAGGAAGGAAGGGAGGGAAAGAGTACAAAACATTGTTTACAATTTAAATTGCACTTGTATTGGCCATTCTATAATTAAGAGGTTCTAAGAAAAACAGTTAAAACTGACAATGAGGTTTAAGTCCTGGTGATTATATGAACGTATCTATATAATTTACTTCATTACAATATGGAAGAAGATTGCAACTGCATTTTTACAATATGTTTTTTCAAACATATTGACAGTCTTGATTATAGCCCTAGGATTTTCTGGTAGACTCCCATAAAGAAAACTAATCAAGTCTGACCTTGTTTAACTTTTCAAGATCAGACGAAGTTGGCTGGGTGCTAACGCCATACAACAGCATAAAAGCCAGATTTATATTCGGGACAGCATTATTTTCAAAAACAGAAAATCACTATTAAGTTGCTTAAGTTTGCAATGGAAGTTACTTTTAAAGGTTTGCAATTTACTTGAAGAAAGCTAAGCAGTTGAAAGGAATTCCAGATAAGCATCCAACAATGTTTTCTACCACTGTCTTGAATATTTGTAAATCACAGTACATCTCATTGATTTAATATCCTTCCATGTAAATAAACCTTTAACTCAAAACAGTCTCTGTAAAGCAAAGCCATTTTTCTAAAAGTACGAAATGGATGCTTACTTAGAGAAAGAAGGTAAATGGATATATTTTTGCTGGCAATTTTCAAATATTGAACAGATGCCAGAAAGTTAATGGAAAACAATAAGTTAC
Organism: Diadophis punctatus similis; assembly: GCA_023053685.1. Taxonomy (NCBI): domain Eukaryota; kingdom Metazoa; phylum Chordata; class Lepidosauria; order Squamata; family Dipsadidae; genus Diadophis; species Diadophis punctatus. Next base: position 55,137,461 of record JALIGW010000006.1, on the reverse strand, counting down.
CTGTTTCACTGAGAATATAAGAAGCAATGTGTTAAAATATAGGAAAATAGATTTGAGTTAAGTAAATAAAATTAGATTTTAATTGTAGAAGCAAATCCATATCCCACACTATCTAATTATATCTAAATAATATCTAAAACTGTCCAAAAATGTTTTAAAAAGGACTTTTTACAGAAACATTCAAGTTTACATTTTTTGCCTTAGAATTCAACAAACATAAACATAAAACTATGGATTCATACTAAGCCACATACACTTTAAACAGTCTGATGAGAAACATTGTTAGGTTTATGTAATTATTTGTTTATAACCTGTCTATTTTTTTGCCAAAGAATAGTGGTCAATGAAACTAACGTAATTTGATTTGAAAATGCAACATTAGGTAAAGTACATATTTAAATGATAGCTAAATGAGTTTGTTCCCCATCCTTACCAGCCTTTACTTGTTCAGCTCTCATTTATAGAAAGCAATGAGGAGAGTTTAGGAGCAGGGCTACTTTCAACTTTTCCCAATCTTCTAACTGTTTTGTTTTTGTACTTCATGGGTAGACTGGCACAATATGAAATGGAATGATATTATTATGCCAGATGCTAAATCACCCATATCAGCAAAGGGGGAAGTTTGCCCAAGCAGGCATTATCCATTAGAAAATGTAAGAAGAAACATTTAGGATCATATTTCAGAGCTATGATTCCATCTCACATTCCTTGGGACAAATCAAATATGCATGCTTTCTCCATGCAGAGAAAAATGTTCCTTTTGCTTCAGAACCAAAAAGCAGTTTGCTGCTTTTTATCTTCACATCTTCATGAAATTCTACTCTTTTCTTCAAATCATGATTATGCAATAGTTTTATTTCAGGTTAGAATGTTACATTATATTATTTATATTAGAAGAATCACTATATATTGTTAGATGATAGGTAGGTAGGTAGGCAGGCAGGCAGGCAGACAATAGATAGATATATAACTAGATAGGTAGGTAAGTAGGTAGGCAGGCAGGCAGGTAGGTAGGCAGGCAGGCAGACAATAGATAGATAGATAGATAGATAGATAGATAGATAGATAGATAGATAGATAGATAGATAGATAGATAGATAGATAGATAGATAGATAGATACAGATGTTAGAGAGGAGAGAGGATAAATAATAGATATACAGAGATGTAGATATTATCTATGTATTATCTATCTGTCTATATCTATCATCTATCTATCATCTATCTATCTATCTATCATCTATCATCTATCTATCATCTATCTATCTATCTATCTATCTATCATCTATCTATCTATCATCTATCATCTATCATCTATCTATCTATCTATCATCTATCATCTATCATCTATCTATCTATCTATCATCTATCATCTATCTATCTATCTATCTATCTATCTATCTATCTATCTATCTATCTATCTATCATCTATCTTTCTATCATCTATCTATCTATCTATCTATCTATCTATCTATCTATCTATCTATCTATCTATCTATCTATCTATCTATCTATCTATCTATCTATCTATCATCACATTACTGAGGATTCTCTACACTCACTCTTTTACCAGCCCCAATTTCTCCTTTTCTAAAGACAGGAGAATAAGGAACTAAAGAGGTTATGGTCTCCCATTTACCAAAAATTCTCTGATCTGGTACCTAAAGTTCTTCAATATCAGTAATATAGGACATGCATTTGTATTTCTTTCTTTTGCTTCATATCAGGATGAAAATGCTGATCATGAATGTTTTCTGAATATGGGACAGTATGGGACACGGGCTTCTATTTATCCACCTACATTTCTACCACCCACACATTCTTCCTTGGGCTATGGGAAAGATAGAATAGGCTAATAACTGAGTTTTTGTCTCCTACAAGTGAACAGAAATGATAGTGTTTTAGTCCTCTGTATTCCTTTTGCCTGGCATGTGAGCTTCTTCTGATTTTTACTAATCCTGCTAAGAGAACTAGCTCTTTATAAAGAAATGTGTGGCGGGGGTGGTGGGAATAAATGGGAACATTCTTCTTGCAGTAAAAAATGTCTCTGCTGCGCCATCTAGTGGTGGACAGCTTCACTGTTCATCTAATATAATGCAGCTATTAATGCTCCGGAGATTTCCTTACATAACCCAAGAGAAATATGTCATTCAATGCAGACTTTCTCAACCTACAAGATTAGAGGTAAATTATTTTTCTACTAATTGGTATGCATTATTGTATCCCCCCAGGTCTTTGTTCAATATTTTATGGTTTTCAAGAAATCATGAATTATTAAATATATCCATCACTAAAACTACTTACTTTCCAAAAGATTTCCTACTTTAAAAGGTGGCTAATGTGTTAATGAACTGGTACCTAACAGGATGACGTGCTTGTATGCATCTGTATCTATATCTACAATCTATATCTATATCATCTATATATCTATCTATACACACACACACATACACACGGGCGCGCGCACACACACACACACACACACACACACACACACACACACACACACACACACACACACACAAATGAGACTATGGAGAAGTGGCTTATGCCCCTTTTTATATGGTGGTGTTCAACCATGTAGTTATGTGCCATCTTGGTTTTTATAATATTTGTGCTACCTGTCCTGATTTACCTGCTGTTGGCTTCAGGGCAGCGGTGAAATGTACTTACTTTCCCTACCGGTTCGGAAGTGTGTGCGCGCTATTTCACCCTCTGCGCATGCGCAGAAGGCCTTAAGGGTTAAAAAAAAGAAAATGGTGATGTCCTGGTGGGTGGGCGGAGCCTCGCGCTGCCGCCGCTACCGGTTCTCCAAACCACCAGTGGCCACCGCTACCGGTACACCCGTATTGGGCCGAACCCATAGCATTTCACCCCTGCTTCAAAGGATATCACATTTACTGTTCAAATGCACAGCCGTTTTTCTAAAAGTACAATTTTATGATAGTAATCTCTATACAGTAAATGTTTGCTGTAGTATTTAAATGGGAGCATCCTACTTCACAGCTTAATACTCAGACCAAATAGAGTGTTAGCGAGTAGTTGAGAGTATTAGAAAGTAACAGAGAGGAGTGTTTCAGTTCTATCAACATATACTTAAAAGATTAAATTATCAGGGAGAAAGATTCTAGTTTAGCCGTCTGCATCTGCTGTTAAGTTTATGTTCCAGTTTCAGAGTTTGTGGCTACATTCTCCCTTGCTGCAATCTATTCAGTTCCTCCCAGATTATATCAAAAACAGCCTTCCATTCCTTCTGCTTCATATGTAGAACATCATCAGTGGTGGGTTCCTACCAGTGCGGTCCACTCTATAGCACCGGTAGCGGCCCGCTGGTGACGTCACAGTACCGGTGCGGTCAGTTGCCGGTGCCTGGGTGCCGCCATTTTTTAAAAAAAATTGATTTTTTTTTCTTCTGCGCATGCCCAGAAGCCGAGTTTCCAGCACTGCTCATGCGCTGCCTTCCTACCCCACAGTGAGTCCCAGCAGGGGAGGATGGCTGAGGGAGCGCGTGAGACGCTGAAAGAACGGGCGGCAGGAGCTATCTCCATTCCTCTCCCTTCAGCAGTCCGAGAAGCCACGAACGTGCGGTGATGATCCCAGGCATTTTCGCACGTTTGAGGCTTCTCGAGCTGCTGAGGGGAGGGGGAATGGGTGGCAGGACTATCTCAGTTCCCCTCCCTTCAGCAGTCCGAGAAGCCACGAACGTGCGGTGATGATCCCAGGCATTTTTGCACGTTTGAGGCTTCTCGAGCTGCTGAGGGGAGGGGGAATGGGCGGCAGGACTATCTCAGTTCCCCTCCCTTCAGCAGTCCAAGAAGCCACGAACGCGCGGTCACATGGCTGGCAAGCCACACCCACAAAATAAGCCACACCCACAGAGTGGTAGTAAAAAAATTAGGAACCCGCCCCTGAACATCATGGTTGACCAAGGCATAGCAGATCACTCTCTGTCAGCCCAATCCACCTCACAAGGTTGCTGTGGGAAAAATAGGCGGAGGAAGGTGTGTTGGGTATGTTTGCCACCTTGTTTGTAAAAATAATAAAGGCAGAATGCAAATAAATCAAGCAAATAAATAAATGGCAGGTCTTATGAAGTTGGGGGAGGAGTCTGAGATTTGGATTAGCTATTAATTTATGAAATAATACGAGCAAACCAAGTCACCCTTCAATTGCATCTGTGCAGCTTTTGTGGCATTTTGTGAGGAAGTGATTTTTATTATGGTTCGTTGCACAGTCAGCCAGGTGTTCAGATTGGATTTAGCATTTTTGTTCATCAATCGAGTCCTTCCTAAGGAGCTGGGATAGGCAGATGTGGATGTTTGATGGTGTTACAAATATCGTCACAGGATGTAAGCCAGGGGTGGCCAAACTATGGTTCTTTGAGGACCTGTGGACTTCAACTCCCAGAATTCCTGAGCCAGCCATGCATGCATGGCTTGCTCAGGAATTCTGGGAGTTGAAGTCCACAGGTCCTCAAAGAACCATAGTTTGGCCACCCCTGATGTAAGCTGTTCCAAGTAAGGTTGCTTTGTGCAATTGACTGAGAGTGGAATTGTCAATGCCAGTGGTGCTCCAATTGTTTTGGGATAGCTTCCAAGGCACCTATTACTATTGGTACTACCTTTGCTTTCTTTTGCCACAGTCATTCTTTTTTTTATTTGAAGGTCTTTGTATTTTATCTTTTCCAGTTATTTCTCTTCTATTTCACTGTCTCCAGGCACTGCCACATCCACTACCCAGACTTTTTTGTCTTTCTTATTGACAATTGTTAAGTCTTGGGTGTTCTGTTATTATTATTTATTCAGCCTTTATTATTTTTATAAATAAGGTAGTGAATATACCTAGTACTCCTTCCCCTTCCTATTTTCTCCATAACAACAACTCTGTGTGAGAAAGAATGAGTGACCCAAAGTTATTCCAATTGGCTTTCATGCTTAAGGTGTGACTAGAACTCACAGTCTCCTAGTTTCTAATCTGGTGATTTAATAAAATAGCAGAATAACAGAGTTGAAAGGGACCTTGGAAGTCTAGTCCAATCTCCTGCTTAGGCAGGAAAACTTATAGCATTTCAGACAAATGGTTATCCAACCTCTTCTTAACAACTTCCAATGTTTAGAGCCTTCACAACTTCTGGAGGCAAGTCGTTCCACTCATATAATTGTTCTAACTGTCAGGAATTTTCTCCTTAGTTCTAGGTTGCTTCTCTCCTTGTTTAGTTTCCACCCATTGCTTCTTGTTCTACCCTCAGGTGCTTTGGAGAATAGCTTGACTCCCTCTTCTTTGTGGCAGTCCCTGAGATATTGGAACACTGCTATCATGTCTCCCCTGATCCTTTTTTTCATTAAACTAGACATACCCAGTTCCTGCAACCGTTCTTTAACTTCTAGACTAAACTGGCTCTTGCCACTGCCTTCAGTCTTCAACTTTTCAGCTAGCCTTCAATTTAACCTTGCAAGGTAGCCTCTCACCTAAGCACTAACCAGGGCCAACCTGATAGATGTTATGAAGGAGACTTTGTGGAAAAAAAATCATCGATTTGCGATAGGAAAAGAAGACTGTGGCTGTTAAAATAAGACTTTTGTAAAAGAAGGCCTTCATATTATCGATTTAATAGATCAATAATGAAAGCTGACGGGATAGGAAGTACAGCTCTTGAATGGGAAAAACAACAACGACCCGAAAGGGCCATATTGAAGAGAATAGGGCAAACCCCTGACAAGACAAATGGTAAGAAAGTAAACAGTATATCCAATAAAGCAAAGACAGATGGGGAACGCTTCAGAGCCAGCAATCAATGTGGATTGATTGACTAATGTGAATTGTGCAAGGTCTGGAGGAAAGGAAAAGGTTAGTATGCAAGTTGGAAAGTGAAAAACAATATGATATTGGAACTCTTTGGGGAAATAAAAGAAAAAGACAGATGTGAAAGCAATTGATTTGCTCAGACCTAGGGAATGATGAAAAAGACTCAGTGATGGCATACTAATTATGCTGATAAGGATTTATGAGCCTGTTTGTGGTAAAATAATGTGTGGATTATCTGATAGAATTTTATTACCCTATAGTGCTGTATAAGTATGCGGAGGTCCAAATAACTAAACTTATCATTTTTGTTTATTTATTTTGTATTAAACTATATTTTTGGCCCAAAGTACAACCTTTGCTTGAAAATGTAATCACAACGACTTGAATCTAAAACTGAAGTTTGCTACGGAGGAATGTAGACATGTTGAATTTCTCATCCGATATAGTTTTTTATTTGAACATTTCTTCATAATGCTCTGGCTAAATGATACATTTGATTCCAAGCCTGCCAGGTGGAACATAAACTTGGAGAGTTTTGTAGAAAAAAGGTTTTAATATCTCTGGAAATCCATTAGAGATATAGATGGTAAACGGCTATATGAAGTAACTTCTGTGTTCACTATCGTGCAAAAGGAGATCTTGAAATTAAACTCATTGTTCTTTAATCATAATAGGTTGTAACTCAACTCCCACCTGATCTGAACTTCAAATGATGCATTTAGATTGTAAGTTCCCTCTTTTTTGGTTGGCACCTAAATCCAATTAGACATTTCTAATGAGGACACAAACACCTCAGGATTTTGCAATCTCCTAGGACTTTACCTGTTTTATTTTGGTGCCTGCACAGTAGAGGTGGGTTTCAGCAGGTTCTGACCAGTTCTGGAGAACTGGTAGCGGAAATTTTGAGTAGTTCAGAAAATCAGTAAATACCACCTCTGACTGGCTCCGCCCCCATCTATTCTCTGCCTCCTGAGTCCCAGTTGATTGGGAGGAAATGGGGATTTTGCAGTAACCTTCCCCTGGAGTGGGGAGGGAATGGAGATTTTATTTATTTATTTTATTTATTTATTTTATTTGGAGGTTCTTCTATGCCGCCCTACTCCCTGAGGACTCAGGGCGGCGTACAACATTTTAATAAAACAACCAACCAAATCATTAAAAAGCAATTTAAAAACAATTAATAACATCTATATCACACAAACATACATGGGGGAGAACATCCGATGTAATAGTCTCTCAAAATTATCCCGCCTGCAGGAAGAGCCATGTCTTAATGGCTTTTCGGAAGGCCAGCAGGGTGGGGATAATCTGGATCTCCGGGGGGAGTTGGTTCCAGAGAACTGGGGCCCCTACAGAGGAGGCCCTCCCCCTAGGCCCCGCCAGTCGGCATTGTTTGGCTGACGGGACCTGGAAGAGGCCCACTCTGTGGGACCTCACCGGTCGAAGGGAAGTGTGTGGGATATTTTGCAGTATCCTTCCCCTGCCACGCCCACCAAGCCACACCCACCAAGCCACACCATGCCCACAGAACGAGTAGTAAAATTTTTTGAATCCCACCACTGCTGCGCAGGGAATACCCACAAAAGTCAACCGCCAAAAAAAGGCATTTATGACAAATGCCTAATTATAAATCAAAGACAAAGCATAGCACATAATACAAATATTTCTGCTCAAAGACCACCAGTCAATATGCAATTTCACAACCGAGGAATTCTTCAGCTGGTGGGAGATGGCTTTGGCAATCATTAACCCAAATCCTCTCTGACTTAAAATAATATCTTTGACAGGTGCACCTGATTCCTTATCTTCGGACCTAGAAAGGCGCTTGAGGCTAAATGATGGAAGTGTGGAAATTGAGGAGGTGACTGAGATGGTGGGAAGGTCAGAGGTGTTAGTGTTGCCCAAAAGGATACCATGCGAGGTAAGCTCCACTAAAGAAAATGCAATCCCCACAAATGCATTCTTTTTATTTCATTTGAAAGAAAAGTGCACAAAAATAAATAAACCTCCCCAAAATTTTGTTTGGGGGGGGGTTAGACTTTAGCTTAGGAAAAGGGAGCAAGATTCACTTCTTACAATTTAATCTCTGATAAACAGACATGACAATGAGTTTGTTTTCTAAATGTTTTGAGAATAACAGAATTGAAAGGGACCTTAGAGGTCTTCTAGTCCAATTCCTGCTTGGCCAGCAAACCCTATACCATTATCTACCATTTTAAGAAGACAATCTCTTCTTTAAAAAAACCTCCCATGTTGGAAGTCTGTAGAAATTCTCAGTCTTCCAGGTCATGGTTGTCCCAAAGATGCTTTTTCAGGAGGCAACTGGACTTTCTTGTTTTTTCTTTTGAAGACATTTCACTTCTCATCCAAGAAGCTTCTTCAGCTCTGACAGGTTCCATTCCCCACTATCCTATCAGAGCTGAAGAAGCTTCTTGGATGAGAAGTGAAATGTCTTCAAAAGAAAAAAACAAGAAAGTCAAGTTTCCTCCTGAAAAAGCACCTTTGGGACTCCAATGTTGGAGCACCCCCAACCTGTGGAGGCAAGTCGCTCCACTGATTAATTGTTCCAATTGTCAGGAAATTTCTCCTTAGTTCTAGGTTGGTTCTCTCTTGATCTTAGTTTCCATCCATTGCTTCTTAAGAGATTCTGTCTTTGAGACATTCTGTTAAAATCAGTAAGCTTGCAAGTTTGTTACTGCACTCATTTTAGTCCTAAAACCCATGGTGCAACAGCAGATCAAGAGATAGAGAGACATTTTAAACTTTTAATCACTTTTTTTTTGCAACGTTCACAAGAATCTTTTTTCTGGAGCAGATTTCTACAATGCCTAACACTAACCTTTATTTTACCTTAACCCGAGCCATAACCTTAACCCCTAAAATCAACTCTAGTACCCTAACCTCCTGTCATAACATAAACCTAACAGTACTACTACCTATAAAGACTCATCCTATCAAGCTAAATATATTGTTGTTGTTGTTGTTGTTGTTGATGATGATGATGATATTAATGTTAATATTAATGTTAATATTATTGTATGGCATTGTTACATTAGCCAGGAATGAAGTTTAAATATAAACCTATATGTCAATGCAAATAGTAATGCTAATCCTAATTTCAGCACTTACTTCTGACTCTAACATAAATGTACAATTGACACACATTGTAAAAACTGACCATAAATATAACCCTCTATTAAATATTGCCATAAATCTCAATGAAGCCTAACTCTACCTGCGGCTTACCCAAATGCACATACAAATACTAACTCTGTCTCTTAACTCCCTATGCCAGAGATGGCGAACCTTTTTTTCCTCGGGTGCCGAAATAGTGTGTGCGCGCGCTATCGCACGCACGTGCGTGCCCACACCCATAATTCAAAGCCTCCCACTTGCCCCATCCCCCCTGTGCATGCGTGCATGACCCCCCCACTCCCCCGTTTCCTGACTTCCAGTGGACCCAGTAGGCCCATTTTTCGCCCTCCCCAGGCTCCAGAGGCTTTCTTGGAGCTTGGGGAGTGCAAAAACGCTCCCCCAGCCACGCCGGAGGCCCTCTGAAGGCTGAAATCGCCCTCCCAGAGCCTCTGCGCAAGCTAAAAATCAGCTGGCGGGCATGCACATGCGCGCTGTTGCTGAGCTAGGGCAATGGCTCGCGTGCCAGCAGATATGGCTCCGCGCGCCATCTGTGGCACCCGTGCCATAGGTTCGCCATCACTGCCCTATGCTATTAAACAGTCTACCATTTTATCTTAATCTTAACCATGATACTAAATTACTGTAGACTTCATGAAGCTTACATTATGTCAATATCTTGTTATTTATATAAGTCCTCACAATAACATAAACCTACACTACCAATTATATACACTCACATTAATGCACATTAATCTCACTCTAAATTTAAGCACTGATTTCTTCCAAACAATTGTTGGAAGTTAAATGCGGTCTGTGTCTTATTCCAAGTTGGGAGAAGGATGCAGGCAAAGGAAAAATTTATTTGTGAGATTTTTATTTGTGAGATTTATATACCACCTCACAGTGCAAGCACTCTCTAAGCGGTTTACACCAGTAAGCAATGTATATATTTTATATTGCCCCCAACAATCTGGGTCCTCATTTTACCTACCTCAGAAGGATGGAAGGTTGAGTCAACCTTGAGCCGGTGAGATTTGAACTGCTGACCTGCGGATCACAGTCAGCTAAAGTGGCCTGCAGTACAGCTCTCTAACCACTGCACCACCTCGGCTCTTAATAATAAATAATAAATAAAAATAAATAAAATAAAAATAAATAAAAATAAGTTTGAGGCAGGCTGCAACTGGAAATGAGGTTTCTGTTTATTGGCCCAGTAACAACAGTGGCAACAGCAGGTGTTCCTGGGGGCAGCTGGCAAATTAGGGTTGTGAGTTAGTGAGTTTTTATATGTTTCTGGGTTCTTTGTTATTGGTATGCTGATATTTGTATGAAAATGTGTTCCTTCTCTTTAGACTCGATATAATATTTTAATTGTCTTTATGAGATTTTCTATTGTGGCATGTGAGGTCTTGACTGGCCTTAAGGGCGAAGGGAAAATGTAAATCCCAAGAGTTTTGTTTTCCTGATTTAATCTTGTCTGCATAGCTAGTTTCAGTTCCTGGTCTATTCTGTTGTCTATTTGGAGATCGCTTTAGCCAAGTCTGGTTTTAAAATGTAAATATTGTTTTATGAATGAAAATTAGTTTCCTTAAGCATTGCCTGCAGGCTGTTTTAATGGAGGAAACACTGGGGCTGCTTTCTGCCTTTATTAATGAGATTTTTCTCCTCTTCTTTAGGGGAAATATTCTATTCTGCTTCTTATTTTATTCTGTGGAATATTTTATTCTGTGGAAGGGGGGGGCTTCCTACACTATCATTTGGATCAAGTGAATTCTGTTTCAGAATCTATCATGATTCTTATATTATTCCTCAATTCTTTCAATTTTTCATCATGAAATCAATTAAGCCAGGGGTCTCAAACTCAAGGCCCATGGGCTGGATCCGGCCCATGGGGTGCTTAGATCTGGCTCGTGGGGCCACCCTGAAACAGCTAAGGACCAGCCCATGGTGCATCTGCCAGTGAAAACGGACCTTAGGGGGGCGCACGACGGCCTCCTGCAACCCTCTGACAGTGGAATTTTCACTGGCAGAGTGCTCAGGCCACCACAGGCACCCATGACACGAGTGATGTAGAACTGGTCATGCCCACCCTGGCCACGCCCCCCAGCCCCCCTGAGGTCAAACACAATCCTGATGCGATCCTCAATGAAATTGAGTTTGACACCCCTGAGCTAAGCTGTTATGTTTAGGGTTAGGGTTGTTATTACAATGGTTGTTAGTCTTTAATATACCACAATGTCTATTCCATTTGCTGGAAAAAAAGCAAGGGGAGGGATAAGATAGCCATCTAGAAATCTACATCTCTAAAGGAAGTGATCTGACCATGACAAAGTCCTACAGTCTGAGTTCACTATTGCCCTAAAATCAGTTCAAGGATGCATCCTAGTACAAAGAGCTAATGTTTTGTAAATCAGTGGTGAAATCCAATTTTTTTTACTACCGGTTCTGTGGGCGTGGCTTGGTGGGCGTGGCTTGGTGGGCGTGGCAGGGGAAGGATACTGCAAAATCTCCATTCCCATACCACTCCAGGGGAAGGATACTGCAAAATCTCCATTCCCTCTGCACTCCTGGGGAAGGATATTGCAAAATCTCCATTCCCACCCCACTCCTGGGGAAGGATATTGCAAAATCCCATTCCCACCCCACTCCTGGGGAAGGATATTGCAAAATCCCATTCCCTCCCCACTCCTGGGGAAGGATATTGCAAAATCTCCATTCACTCCCCATGCCTGGGGAAGGATATTGCAAAATCTCCATTCCCACCCCACTCCTGGGGAAGGATATTGCAAAATCTCCATTCCCACCCCACTCCTGGGGAAGGATATTGCAAAATCTCCATTCCCACCCCACTCCTGGGGAAGGATATTGCAAAATCCCATTCCCACCCCACTCCTGGGGAAGGATATTGCAAAATCCCATTCCCTCCCCACTCCTGGGGAAGGATATTGCAAAATCTCCATTCACTCCCCATGCCTGGGGAAGGATATTGCAAAATCTCCATTCCCACCCCACTCCAGGGGAAGGATATTGCAAAATCTCCATTCCCACCCCACTCTGGGGCCAGCCAGAGGTGGTATTTGCCGGTTCTCCAAACTACACAAAATTTCCGCTACGGTTCTCTGAACTACTCAAAATTTCCGCTACCAGTTCTCCGTACTACTCAAAATTTCTGCTACCGGTTCTCCAGAACCTGTCAGAACCTGCTGGATTTCACCCCTGAAATAATCCATGTTCTCATGCAATAATTGCTTTATAAAAAATATGTAGCTGGATAACATAGGTTCTTCTGCTAAGGTTTTAAAAACTTGCTTGAAAATATGTAATTCACATTGTATAGATTTAATTTATTGACCCAAAGGAATAATTGGACACAACTCATACTTTACAGTGCCCTGGGGAGATGTTCGTTATTTTAAGAGAAGATGTTCCTGGAGATTCAGTAGTCATTGAATTCATAACGGAAAATGAATGGATCAGGATTGAACCAGAGTTTTGGAATCAGAAAGTCAGGTTCATCAAAGCTCTAGGTAAGAGTTGGTACTAGTTCAGGCAAAATAAAAATATTAAATATAACATAATGGAATGTTATACAGTAGTTCCCATTATGATTCAATATGATTCAATAATATTTTTATGTATGAGCTTTGACTTATCAAATTCTACTTTCAGAGGCATAAAAGTTTTTTGACTTATCAAAAACTGGAGGCATTTGCTTGTTTATCCATGATAAGGTGGCAGTTGAGAGTCTTTAAAATGTCATTCATTAGTCATAGTTTGCTAGACTTAATCAGTTCCCGCTGCACATATTATTTAGAGCAACACAGTATAAATCTTTAGCACATATTATTATCACTGCATGACGTTTATGAAGATATTGTCTTGTTTCATGCGGGGAGTTTTTCAAGTTCTTTTGTCATTTATTTGCACCAATGTATTTGGCCATATTTTGATGTTTTATAGTGTGTCTCAGACTTTTGCTTATTCTTTTTGATCGTGACATTAAGTAATATTTAGTAAATCAGTGATTTCAGCTTAGTTGAACAAAGGGTTTTGCCCAATGTAGAAAGTGAAACTTTTTGTGGCTCTTGCATGTTGCTCTGACCATTGCTAAAAAATTGACATTGCATCTTTTTTTTTATCTCTCTCCACATTATCCCTACATATATCAATACATGTAGCTTTAAAAAAATCAATTACAAATATGGTTATACAATTGTATCTATTCCATTGTAATTTAATATCCTAATATGCACCTACTGTATATCATACTATTTGTTTACCAGTCTGAATTTCTGTTTTACCTTTCCACTCCCCTCTCACAACTCTTCCAACAACCTTCTTACCAGGGGCGGCTTCCTAATTTTTTTACTACCACTCTGTGGGCGTGGCTTATTTTGTGGGTGTGGCTTGCCAGCCATGTGACCGGGTGGGCATGGCTTGCCGGCCATGTGACCGGGTGGGTGTGGCTTCTTGGACTGGTGAAGGGAGGGGAACTGAGATAGGTCCTGCCGCCCATTCCCCCTTCCCTCAGCAGCTCGAGAAGCCTCGAACGTGCAAAAATGCCTAGGATCATCACCGCGCGTTCGTGGCTTCTCGGACTGCTGAAGGGAGGGGAATGGAGATAGCTCCTGCCGCCCATTCTTTCAGCGTCTCACGCGCTCCCTCAGCCATCCTCCCCTGCTTGGACTCACTGTGGGGTAGGAAGGCAACGCATGCGCAGTGCCGGAAGCTCGGCTTCTGGGCATGCACAGAAGAATTTTTTTAAAAAAATGTAATTTTTTTTTTAAAAAAATGGCAGCGCCCAGGCACCAGTACACCGGTACTGTGACGTCACCAGCGGGCCGCTACCGGTGCTATAGAGTGGACCGCACCTGTAGGAACCCACCACTGCTACTGTATATCATACTATTTGTTTACCAGTCTGAATTTCTGTTTTACCTTTCCACTCTCCTCTGACAACTCCATCTCTTCCAACAACCTTCTTACCCTTCTCTCCCCCTACCTTACAACTCTCTCTCCACCCCTTTCTCCTTCCCTACTACTTCCTCTTCTCCCTCTAAAAACCCCTACTTGAGTGATTTTAATTCTAATCTTATTATTAACAGACTAATAATATATTGCTATGTATTTATCACCTATCGGTGTCCCTTTTATTCTTGGTCTATTTTCATATCTTATCCATAACCATATTTCTTTGTTTTAAATATATTCTTCAACATTACTATTTACCTCTTTAGAATCTAATTTTGTCATCTGGATTCTCCCCTTTATTCTTCAATTCCTTACCCTTCAATTCCTTACCCTGTAATAATCATTCTATCTTAAGTTCTACCTATATTCATTTTCCATCCAGTTATAAAATTTCATCCAAACATTATAATATTCTGATTCTTCCTTATCTTTAATTTTCATTGTCAGTCTATTCATCTCGGCACATTCCCAAAATTTTTTAAGTGTATCTTCTTCAGATGGGATCGACATCGCATCTTTATTATGAGATGGGAAACATATGAAAAATAAGCCCTAACATGTGCATGTTATAATTTTAAAAAAAGAATTTTTCTCCAAATCTAAAATTGCCTGTATGGTGTATATAGCCATAGCCATTTTGCAGCAATCAACTCCTCCAAAAAATATTAAGTGCTGCAAAACTTGAAAACATCAAAAATTGTTAATGTGCCCTACTGAAGACTATTTTCTCTCAACTGCTTTTAAAAGATGTTTTTATTGGTGCTACCAAGAGAACCAACTTGGTGGAACAGTTAAGGCAACAGGTTAGAAACAAAACAAAAAAAACCTGAGTTCTGAGCACAAAGCCAGTTGAGTGAACTTGCTAAACACTTCAGAAATATTACCAAGAAAACTTCAGGGGCTAAGTGGAATAGTAGTCAGGAATCAAAATCTGACTTAAAGGCACCAAGGGGGGGAAAAGTGCAATCAAGATAGGATTCTGATCAGTGTTGGATTGTAAAATATTTTGCCACTGGTTCGCGCGCACGCATGCGCAGAAGCATCCTGGGTGGGTGGGTGGAGCGTCCCGGGTGGGTGGGCAGAGCCTCCCACCGCCAGAGCTACCAGTTCTAAGAACCAGTCTGAACCGGGAGCAACCCACCGCTGATTGTGGTATGAAAGTCCAGGGGCTGGGCACAAACTCAGCAAATTTGGCTTATCATATTTTTCATTACATGAATTAATACACTGATTATCACCTAAGTTTGCAGCTGGAAATTCTTCTCCACCCCAAGGCACAGAATATTCGTTGAAATGTCCGCAAATATTTCCAAAGTATGCTGTATATTTTAAAGCTTTCTTTGTTTTCCTTTGTTCTCTAGCCTCCAAATATATTTTAATTCTACCTTCTTGCTCCACTGCTGCCGATTCTTTTCTTCCACTGCTCACTGCTTTTTTTTTTTTGCACGTCTGGCTCCCCTGTGAATTGTTGACTTCTCAATCTGGAATAGATAACGCAGAAGCATTCTGAATGTGAATCAGTGTGGAAAGGTTTTGGCAATAATTCTGTGGGGGGGGGGGTTCCTTCGTTTTTTTCACTGAGCTTTTAAAATGTTCTGTTTTATAAGATTTTCCTGCTGGCTTTGTAAATGTAAATATCTACTGTGGAGGAGACATTAAAGCCACAGTGCAGATTGAATACTATTCAACAGTGGAAGAGCTTGAACAGATGCTTCAGAGAGTGGCTGATCCAATTGCATTTGCCTGTCAGGTAAGCTGTTCTCTATATTAAACCATTAATAAAATAAGTTAATAAACTATTATCTAACTTAAAAGGTAAAGGTTCCCCTCGCACATATGTGCTAGTCATTCCCGACTCTTGGGGGTGGTGCTCATCTTCGTTTCAAAGCCGAAGAGCCAGCGCTGTCCGAAGACGTCTCTGTGGTCATGTGGCCGGCATGACTAAACGCCGAAGGCGCACGGAGCGCTGTTACCTTCCCACCAAAGTGGTCCCTATTTTTCTACTTGCATTTTTACGTGCTTTTGAATTGCTAGGTTGGCAGAAGCTGGGACAAGTAACGGGAGCTCACTCCGTTATGCGGCGCTTTCTGATCGACAAGCTCAGCATCTTAGCCACTGAGCCAATGCGTCCCTAAACTTAACGGAGTTCATAAAATAAGAAGACTTGATAGTTCGAGGTTTTTTTTCCTATCCAAACATTTCATTTTTATTTATAATGTCTAATGAAATAAATAATATTAAGCAGTAGATTTCTCCCCACAAATGTTGAGTATCAGCATGCTAGAATGAAAATACCAATACCAGTGAGAATAGAGTCATACTAGAGATGCGGAACATGGACTATAAGAAACTGTGTTACTCTAAAGCTACTATATCTTTTAATCATTCCAACTCAGCAGTATCAAGTCACTGCAGTGGTGGGTTGTAAAATATTTTGCCACCAATTCGCGTGCGCTTGCATGCATGCGCGACGCTTATACGCGTGAGCATGAGCATGTGCAGAAGCGTCCCAGGCGGGTGGGCGGAGCCTTCCGCCACCAGTGCTACTGGTTCTAAGAACCGGTCCAAATCGGGAGCAACCTACCGCTGAGTCATTGGTATAATTCTTCATCACTATTCAACATTTGTAAAATTTCTATGCCCAAGATAAGGGAGCAATGAAAAATGTGAATTTAAAATACATGGTGAATATTTTAATGCAGGAATAGGCAACAGGTGGCATTTAAAATATTGGTCATATCCTGTAAGAATATTGGACAGGTACAGGTGAGCAACATCTGGCGTGTTGCAGATTGCAGACTCCTTGTGGCCTTTTCACTAAAAACGGCCAACCAGGGGAACTAGAAAAGAAACCTAAGGATAAGAGAGGTAGGAACGAATAGGAAGAAGAGCGGAATGGTATAAAGGATTCAAGAAGCAATCCACTGACTAAAACAGGAGGAACAAACCCAAAACATAGCAAGAGGCACTGGTGTGCACCCCTATAAACGGTAGGGGATGCAAGTGTGTTCAACCCTTAACCGTCAGAGCCGAGGTGGTGCAGTGATTAGAGTGCAGCACTGCAGGCTACTTCAGCTGACTGCTAGCTGCAGTTCGGCTGTTCAAATCTCACTGGCTCAAGGTTGACTCAGCCTTCCATCCTTCCGAGGTCGGTAAAATGAGGACCCAGATTGTTGGGGGCAATATGCTGAACTCTGTAAACCACTTAGAGAGGGCTGTAAAGCACTATGAAGCGGTATATAAGTCTAAGTGCTATTGCTATTGCTATTGGTATGGAGCCACATGGAACCCTAGAAGACTAGTAGACTCAATTGCTGCTTTACTCAAATCTGTTACTTTATCTTTCTATTTGTTTATTTGGAAATGGTGACAAAAATGGCATTTCCAATATGCAAGGAAATGAAAGCAAATGCCCTGCAAATAAAGAGTTGTAACGTAGAGGGAAATTTGGTCAAGGAAGAATGTGTGTGTGTGTGTGTGTGTGTGTGTGTGTGTGTGTGTGTGTGTGTGTGTGTGTGTGTTCTTTAAATATGTGCTACCATGTGATATGGCAATTGCCACTGATTTACTTGTTTAGAAGGAAGATTAGACACATTCATGAACACATTCATGAAGGATGCATTTGTTTTCAAAACAGAAACAAGACTATTGATCTCATGTCCGTGAGCTTTCTGTTAGAGTCAGAATGTTGGCTAGACAAGTTTTTGTCTAATTCAGTAGGTCTCTTGTTATATTATTCAGTCTTAAAATTATAGTTTCTTTTTAGGATTTCTTTTTATGACTGTCCACTTTGATCTTGTTAGTCCTTTGCCATAAGAGTTTTGCTATATGATTTACAAAGACTCAGTATTGTCATAGCTTGGTGCCCATAGGATTTATGGATGTCAGAGAGGCTTCATTTGTTTTCCTCATGTCATAATGCACAATGATATCATTCCATTCCATTATTTCACTCTTGGCCTGACCAGTTGGAAACATGTTTGATCAGATATCTAAGGCATATCATGGTGTTCCTAGTTTTGCTTATTTATTGGATAAGTAACCAATTATCAGCTCATTAAAATAAATGCTTCAGGTATAGTTTACAATTATTTAATGCTATAGATTTCCTTGCACAAATGCAATATATATGTATATATGATTATCAGAATGAAGATAGGTGCAAGTTTCAAAATCTCTATTCAACAGAGTAAACAGACCTCTTGTTTGTGCAAGAGAGAGCTGTGAGGAACTGCCTGTACAGATTTCGGAAGCTAACCAGATTCTGCAACATCTTTTGAATTACCTTCTGTAAATAAATAAGAAGATGGAATCAGATTATTTATACCTATGTTATCACATCTGTAAATCCATTCTTAGCAAGCAGATCTGTTGTCCAAGAATCCATAGATGGAAATTAATAATAAACAAGTAATGAAATTACCGTAGATGAAACATTAGGGTTTTTAAATTACCGTATTTTTCGGAGTATAAGACGCACCGGAGTATAAGATGCACCTTAGTTTTTGGGGAGGAAAATAGGGGAAAACAATCTGCCTACCAGGTATTCATCTGGCTAGCATCCTTAGCCTGGTCAGCTTCAGCACATTATTTTATCTCCTGGTTAGGACTTAAAAAAACCTTCTTCTGAGAGAATAACAATGAAAGAGCCTGCAAGCCAGTAAGAGCTGGGAAGATCGTTAGCACCTGGTTAGGGCTAGAAAAAAACTTCTTTGGAGCAAGTAGAGCAATGAAAAAAAATTCTGCAAAGACTTAGGGCTGGAAAAACATTCTTTGGAGAGAGTAACAATGAAAAAGCCTGCAAGGTAAGAGCTGGGAAGATCTGCTAGCACCTAGTTAGGGCTGGAAAAAAAGCTACATTCGAAGTATAAGACGCACCCAAATTTTCAGCCACTTTTAGGGAGGAAAAGGGTGCATCTTATACTCAGAAAAATACGGTAACATGTGTCTGTCGTATGTAGCCATTCGATCTTTGGAAACTTCACAATTTCCATGCAAATGTCTTATTCCAGTGGTGGCAAACATTTTTGGCACCAAGTGCCAAAAAGGGAGTGTGCACTGAGTGCCGAAAAGGGAGAGTGTGCACGCATTTGTTTGGGCCACGACCCAGAAGAGGAGCTGAACTTCTGGTTTCCGGCATGCACATGCGCACCGGCCAGCAAGTCTTCTGGTTACTGCCATGCATCCGCATGTGCTGATCAGCTGGCCAGCACACATGCTCACGCTGGAAAACAGAAGACCAGCTTTTCCAGTTTCTGGCACTGCTGCACGCACAAAGACCAGCTGATTGTCATGTGCGCATCCACGCCAGAAACCCAGAAGAAGAATGGGTGATGCCATGCATGCCAGGCGACATGGCTCTGCATGCCACTTCGGGCACATGTGCCATAGGTTCGCCATCACGGTCTTATTCTATATTTATTATTTATTTGTTTATTAGTGAGATTTATATACCGCCTCAAAGTGCAAGCACTCTCTAAGCGGTTTACACCAGTAAGCAATGTATATTTACATTGCCCCCAACAATCTGGGTCCTCATTTTACCCACCTCGGAAGGATGGAAGGCTGAGTCAACCCTGAGCTGGTGAGATTTGAACAGCTGAACTGCTGATCACAGTCAGCTAAAGTGGCCTGCAGTACTGCACTCTAACTGCTGCGCCACCTCAGCTCATTTTTAGAAATATTTTAGAAATCCAACAGAAGAGGACAAAATCTATAGTAAAAAGGCTTCTTTCCCACCCCCCAAATAATGAGGAAGGAAAGTCTGTTTCAGAAAAGTAAAGAAATTGAAATATGTGTACAATGGGCAGTCTGAGGGCACTTGACATGTCTATATTGGAATTGCAATGCAAGAACAAAAATAATAGCTGTATTTATAATTCAGACAGCCTCATTTTCATGTGACAAATCTACCATGTCTGTAGCCTAAGGCGTTTTGCTCATAACAAAGGATTAATTTAAAAAATGATGCATTACATTATTAGCACTTGTTTAAAAACAGAAGTAAATTCCTTCCAAATAATTTTTTAAGAGTACAAAGAGTATGTTCAACAGCACACGGTTATAAAGCAAAAGGAAGATGGAACTTTCACACTTTGCTCATCTCATCAACTAATTATTGTCTTAATAATATGAAATCTAAATAGAGGACATTACAATTATCACCATCATCACAGTTGTACTTTCTGTACATTTGAGGAAAGCTTTGAGGTTAAAAGTCTACTAATTAACGAGGTTCATAAATTATGACTTGATGCCGAGTATCTACAGGAAATATTGTTACACAGTTTTCATGCAGAAGATATTAAATTCTACTGTAAATTTCCAGTTAACAGACATGGGCATCTCCTATGTGACTCTGGATATACTGTCAATTATAGCAGACTAGAAAATAAGTCTGACCTGACATCTTCTAGCTAGCTACCTAGCTAGCCCATAATTCTTAGAACTCATACCAAATTTTCCACAAATATTTTCTTACATTCAAATCATAGCCCAAGTTAGACACATTGTGAGGTTTAGCATGGTCAAGTGTAACCCAGCTACAAGGAGCTTACAAATAATCATTTCCTTTTCTGGATTGTTCTGCCTTGGTACAACTTAGCAATAGCAATAGCACTTTACTTATATACCGCTTCATAGTGCTTTACAGCCCTCTCTAAGCGGTTTACAGAGTTCAGCATATTGCCCCCAACAATCTGGGTCCTCATTTTACCGACCTCAGAAGGATGGAAGGCTGAGTCAACCTTGAGCCTAGTGAGATTTGAACAGCTGAACTGCTGAACTAGCAGTCAGCCTGCAGTCGCAGCATTTAACCACTGCACCACTTCAGCTCTTCCAAACTTGGTTTGTATCACTGGGTTTAAATGAGGTCCACATGGTCAAAGCCCTCTTACTCAAAAGATTCTTCAAATAGCAATCTGGAATTCTTTCTTTACATTTTAAAAAAATATATTCAGATAACAGATAACAGATTAACAGAGTTGGAAGGGACCTTGTAGGTCATCTAGTCCAACCCTCTGCCCAAGCAGGAGACCCTACACCATTTCTGGCACATGGCAGTCCAGTTTCTTCTTGAAAGCTTCCAGCGATGAAGCTCCCACAACTTCTGAAGACAAACTGTTCCATTGGTTGATTGCTCTCACTATCAGAAAATGTCTCCTTATTTCCAGGTTGAATCTCTCCTTGATCAGTTTCCATCCATTATTCCTTATCTGGCCTTCAGGTGTTTTGGAAAATAGATTGACCCCCTCCTCTCTGTGGCAGCCCCTCAAATATTGGAACACTGCTATTATGCCACCCCTGGTCCTTCTCTTCTCTTCACTAGACTAGCCATGCCCAGTTCCTGCAATCGTTCATCGTATGTTTTAGCCCCTACCTGTATGCCTGTACAGAGTTTTAGATTCCCACTTTATTATTTTCCTTCAGAGTATAGTTTTAAAGAAAAAACATATAAATGGCTCACCTTCTATGATAATTAAAGACAAATTCCAAAATGATCTAACTTAACCCAATTAAATCTACATAATAAGGCCAAACCTAGTTATTCTGGAAAAAATATATTACTGAGGTTCCTTGGCACATGGAATACAATCATCTGAGCTCAGTCAAGTAAGAATTACTGGTGTTTGTTTGGGGTATAAAGTAATGTTCAAAATATGATTGACTATCAGATGCTTGAACCTTAAAGGATTTCCCTCCCCCCAAAGATGAGGACAGATTATAAGATATTAAAATGAATAAATGTTGCTCTTTTTTTTGCTAAATGTAAGATTTTATATTATATTCTTTTTCATGCTCTCGTAGACCTCTCTGGTGTAAAGTCAAAAGTAGGTTATAATTTTCTGAATAAATACAAAAGTAATGGCAAGCTCTCAGAAAGAAATTTCCAGTGAGACCAATTAGCTAATTAGTATTATTTATTTATCATAATATTACTAGCCTGTTCTTTATGTCAGAATGATGAAACGTAAGTGATATAAAAATAAAAGGGCAGCAAATAACAACATTTTATGAATAACAATAAAATCACACAGGAACCCATTAAACTGTTAACATTCTAAAAGCCAAAATAAAACTGGTTTTTACCCAGCACTGAATAAATGAAGCTGTGTACAGTGAAAACAGAAAAGACGTGTAAGTGTAAGGCACTCAGATGGGATGTTCCCAATCACCATTTCCTTCATCTCAGAAATAATCTGATAATGGAATAATCCTGGTGTTTGAGGAAGATGGACATCTTTTTCATCAGACCACATAGTAACTGTTTGATTAATTGGGTGATTGATTATATGCTATCAAATCGGTGTCAACACTTACAGACCACACAGATCAGTTTTGTCCATGACCACATAGTAACTGTAGGCCTCAACTGCAATTAATTTCAGTATGTCAGTACTGTTATAGCCATGTAAAGAGATGACATCTGATATGTCCAAAAATCTGAAAATACTCAAAACAACCCAGCTCAGTCTAGAAGTATGTTTTCTATTAGATTCAGAAAATTGGGAGACAGAAAGCCTGATCATCTGGAATTGCCATCTTATAGCAGGGCTACAAAATGGGGCCTCCACTGACAACTGATACAGTTTCATTTATTCATCTGTCTACTGAATTTATAGATATTTTTATGCAGTTTCACACAATATGCATATCTTTGAGCGGAGGAATGCTTGGAGTATTGGAAGCAAACACTGGAAAATTACATTCATACACAGCAGGACCATTTTGTTCTAGCAGTGTATTTGAAAACTTTCCCACATTTCCCAATAGTCCTGGGTGAATAACTGAGGCTGCAAGAGAATGCATGCCTAAAATTTTCCAGGGAGTTCATGAATCAGAAGATTCAGAATGAAGATCTCTATCCTTATACTTCAACCGCTTACGTTTTGCCACACCAGTGTTTAAACATGTCTTACTGTTGATTCATTTCTGTTTTTGAAATTATTCATATTGCTCAGGTGAATATCTGTGTGTTTTTTAAAAAAAACTTTATTCTATGACTAAGTCCCATATGAATGTGCTTCAGAGAAAGTATGGAAAATGTGTAAATAAGCTGAAAGGCACAAAATATTGCAAACCAGGCTGTCACAAGTAAAAGGCACTAATAGCAACAATCAACAAGGAAGGGGAAAGAGGAGAACCACATGAATACGCATAAGAGAATGGGGTGTCCTACTGGATTAGATTCAAAGCACCTGAATTTTAACTGACCTATCATCTCCAAGCCATTCTAAATACAGCTAATTTGGTGGCTCGGTCTCTCAATGACAGAGCAGCATCTATGGTATGGAGTCGGGGGGGATATCTAGATTCCCTTGAGTGATGTTCCTCAACATCCATGGTTTTATGATGTTTGGACTTCAACTCCCAGAATTCCCCAGCCACTAGGGAATTCTGGATGATGAAGTCCATGCATTTTAGAGCTGAAGTGGTGCAGTGGTTAAATGCAGCCATTGCAGGCTGACTGCTAGTTCAACAGTTCAGCTGTTCAAATCTCACTAGGCTCAAGGTTGACTCAGCCTTCCATCCTTCCGAGGTCGGTAAAATGAGGACCCAGATTGTTGGGGGCAATATGCTGAACTCTGTAAACCGCTTAGAGAGGGCTGTAAAGCACTATGAAGCGGTATATAAGAAAAGTGCTATTGCTATTTTAAATTCATGGAAGTAGAGAAACACTACTCTAAAAGAAAAGAAATTAAGCTACATAATGGCCACTTTGCTTTACTTCTGCTTCCTCTAGTCAGGAATATGAAGAAGTAGATGTGGTCATCCAATTTGCTGGAATCAAAACTCTAATGATGCCTCAAGCCCAAGAAAAACAATACCCTGGCACTAGCAAGAGGACAAAAACCAAGCTTGCCTGTTTTCTAATATGCCATTACCAGAAAGCAATTTGCATTGTGAAAGCTCAAAATGTGTCTTGGACAACAGACATGGTGCTTGTCTTCCTGGTGATAGATTGCCCTGTTCTTGATGGATGGAGAGCTGACAACTAATAAGATGTAAAGGCAAGTTACTAAAACAAACAATACCTTAAGGCAATGCAGGGCTAGCAAATAGTAGCCTGAAATGTTGGCTTGCAGCTTCTCAAATGTTTCCTTCCTCAAAAAAATATATCAAACAAACAAGATGGCAATCACAACTTTGCCATTGAAGCCAAATCCTTTTACATACAACAAAGAATAGAATAGAATAGAATAGAATAGAATAGAATAGAATAGAATAGAATAGAATAGAATAGAATAGAATAGAATAGAATAGAATAGAATAGAATAGAATAGAATAGAATAACCATTTAGAATGGAATGGAATGGAATGGAATAGAATAGAATAGAATAGAATAGAATAGAATAGAATAGAATAGAATAGAATAGAATAGAATAGAATAGAATAGAATAGAATAGAATAGAATAGAATAACCGTTTAGAATGGAATAGAATAGAATAGAATAGAATAGAATAGAATAGAATAGAATAGAATAGAATAGAATAACCGTTTAGAATGGAATGGAATAGAATAGAATAGAATAGAATAGAATAGAATAGAATAGAATAGCCATTTAGAATAGAATAGAATAGAATAGAATAGAATAGAATAGAATAGAATAGAATAGAATAGAATAGAATAGAATAGAATAGAATAGAATAGAATAACCGTTTAGAATGGAATGGAATGGAATGGAATGGAATGGAATGGAATTCTTTATTGGCCAAGTGTGATTGGACACACAAGGTATTGTATCATCTGCAAAGGGATGGGTCTTTGATTTCATTCAGTTATGGCTACCACCTTTACTTTCTCAACCTCTTCCCTGCACATAAGCCTGCTTCCCGATGGGAAAAATAGAAATGACATCCTACTTTGTAATTAATTGGAAACACACTACTTCACTACTGGAGGATCTGCAGAAGTAGCCCACTTCCGTGAGCATTGTAAGTTCCATTATAAGAAGTCCACCGAGGACACCACAGCTGCTGTCTCTGGCATAGTAAGGCTGTCCTTTAATTACTTTAATTACTTTTCAGGACTTGTATTTCTCCAGGAAATAGCTGCCATGATAAACTTCCACTGATCTTCAGTGATTTTCTTTGCCCTTAAACCCATCTGAGAAATTACCCCTCTTACCAGATCATCAGCAACTCTCTTAAAAACTAATAGCTGTTCCCAACTTCAGTGGTGCAAAATATTCCCACATGAGCTTGCTCTTTTTGCTTTTTGGCTTTTGGACGACGGTACAAATCTGTATGCCCTCAGGTTATCCTTTGTTTTCCTTGCCTCTATCTCAACCCCACAGGCATTCAAGTTTTCATCAGCAGAGAAAATGGATAATGTTCTCACACTCTTGCTGAAAAGTTCAATCATTTCTCATGATTTTAGCAGCTTTCCAAATGAAGTCACGGATCACGACCAGGAAACTGGTATGTACGTATATTATCCTTTGTCTGATTTGTTTACTGAGAAGGTTCATATCAGGGTCATTTTTCATGTATGTTAATACAGGGCACACTTTGTGAGAACCTCAAGTTTCACAAAAGTGTCAACACTCCCACCCACCCCCAAATCAAAAAAATGTAAAGAAGACAGTGTTCATAATGTATTGTTTTTTTATTATTATTATTGGCTAATAGTCGTTTCATCAATATTATTTGGCTGGATTATAATACTAATTTATAGATTATTATTACATTATTACTATGAATGTTTTATATTGTTCATTGATTATTTTATCTAAGGATTGTTGATTTCTGACTGTAAACATTCATAATCATAGAAAGATTTGGAAAGATGTAACTGGAATAAATAAATAGCTTGAGGCTGCCTAAGAGGCCTAAGAGATTGGGGCGGAAATATAAAAGGAGAAGTGAAGTGAAGAATTATGTTTAATGATGTATATTAGAAATATGTTTCGCTGGCTGGCTGGCTGGCTGACTGACTGACTGCTTTTAACATTAAACAGAAGCTCCTCATAATGCAATTTTTTTGAAGATTTCACTGGTAAAATAAATGAATCTTTGTTGGTTTCAAGTAAGGTAGTGAAATTATATTTAGTATTCAAATTTACCTTTTCTTACCACAACAGTGGCTCCTGGAGAAATTCAGAAAATCCGAATGTACCTATGAGAGTAGGATAAAAATAGTTAATGGCCTATCCACTTTTCTTCCACTATAGCCACTCTTTAATGTTGTATTTAAGGAACGCTAGAAAATCATTTAAGAAGTGATAAACTGCCTTCAAGAGTAGCAGCTATGAATAGGTAACCTATTCAACCAGACGACAGACTCAAAATCCAGAGGGACCTCGACAGACTCGAACACTGGGCCCAAACCAATAAAATGAAATTTAACACAGAGAAAAGTAAAATTCTGCACCTAGGCAAGAAGAATCAAAAATACACATACAAACTGGGCGAAACCACACTCAATAGCAGCGATTGCGAAAGGGATCTCGGAGTCCTAGTAGACAGCCAACTAAATATGAGCCAGCAGTGTGCAGCAGCAGCCAAAAAGGCCAACACAGTCCTGAGCTGCATAAATAGAGGGATACAATCAAGGACCAGAGAGGTACTAGTACCACTCTATAAAGCCTTGGTCAGACCACACCTAGAGTACTGCATCCAGTTTTGGTCACCACATTACAAAAAAGACATTGAAACTCTAGAGAAAGTGCAGAAGAGAGCAACCAGGATGATAAAGGGTCTGGAAAATAAAACATACGAAGAGCGGTTGCAGGAACTGAGCTTGGCCAGTCTAGCGAAGAGAAGGACCAGGGGTGACATGATAGCAGTGTTTCAATACTTGAGGGGATGTCACAGAGAGGAGGGGGCCAGGCTGTTCTCTATGGTACCAGAAAGCCAAACAAGGAATAACGGATGGAAGCTGACCAAGGAGAGATTCAACCTGGAAATGAGGAGAAACTTTCTGACGGTGAGAGCGATCAACCAGTGGAACAGCTTGCCAGCAGAGGTCGTGAGAGCCCCAACACTTGCGACCTTCAAGGGGAGACTGGACTGCCATCTGTCTCAAATGGTGTAGGAACTCCTGCTTGAGCAGGGGGTTGGACTAGATGACCTACAAGGTCCCTTCCAACTCTAATAATAAATCTAAATCTAAACCTTCCATGAGTTTGTCCAGTCCCCTTTTTAAAATCATTTAAATCAGTGGCTTCACCAATCCATCACTCGAGATTTTCAAAAATTGACTGGACAACCATTTGACTGCAATGGTATAAGGGCTGGACTACAAGATAAGAATCCTTTCAGGCCTGTGATTCTGTGTTCTACCACATCTAATGGCAATGAAATCCCATACCTAAACTGTATGGGAGTTTAGTGGGAGAGGGAAAACATTTTTGTCGATAGTTTTTATTTCATACATTATTTGATGTAGGTTTATCATGTCTCCTATTTTCTATTCACTTCAAATTAAAATACTGCAGATATTCTAGCCTTTTTTCAGAGAAGAATTGCTCTAATGTTGATAATAATATTGAATAAATTTTTACAACAGTTGCACTCTGAGCTGTCATTTTCATTGAGCTGTTCCCCATGACTCTAAGATCCCATTGCTAATTATTCACCAATAGCTTAGATCCTATTAGCATCTGGGTGAAAGTGGATGTATGTGCAGGCCATCATGAATCACTTTTGATTCCTTCCAT
This sequence comes from Diadophis punctatus similis, assembly GCA_023053685.1. Lineage (NCBI taxonomy): Eukaryota > Metazoa > Chordata > Lepidosauria > Squamata > Dipsadidae > Diadophis > Diadophis punctatus. The sequence continues at coordinate 55,109,892 of JALIGW010000006.1, read as the reverse complement.
TGAATTGCATTTGAAGGTAATGGACAAATGTGGAATCATGTCAGCTGGCATTTTCTGCCCATAGCAGAATACAGATGTCTATCAAGATTCTCAGTCATCCAGGTCATGTTTGTCCCAACATAGGATAACAAAGCCATCAGGATTAGATTCAGCAGTCCATCTGCATTTAAAAGACAAAGGCCACTCTTTTGAAGACAGCAAAGTCCACATTTTGGACAGAGGACCACTGGTTTGAAAGAGGGGTCAAAGAGTCCATCTATGTCAAAATTGAACAGAGAAGGAGGGATATGACATCATCTATCTCCGGCCTACAACACAGTCCTTGCAGCAGTTCCAAGAAGGCTCCACACCCATTTGCACCAGTCAGGTGACCCTGATGACACAGATAAACCTCCAGGTGGCCTTAACGACTTGCTAAAAGAATGCAAATGACAAGCTGTCTGCAAGGAGTATAAATCCTTCCATTCCCCACCATCCAATCAGAACTGAAAAAGCTGCTTGAATGCGAAGTGAAACTAGGGGTTTCATTAGGAGTGACATGATAGCAGTATTCCAGAATTTGAGGAGATGCCACAAAGAAGAGGGGGTCAAAATATTTTCCAAAGCACCAGAGGGCAGGACAAGAAATAATGGTTGGAAACTAATCAAAGAGAAAAGCAACCTAGAATTAAGGAGAAACGTCCTAACAGTGAGGACAATTAACCAGTGGAACAGCTTGCCTCCAGAAATCGTGGGAACTCCATCTCTGGAGGTTTTTAAGAGGAGACTGGACGGTCACTTGTCTGAAATGGTATAGGTTCTCCTGTCTCAGCAGGGGGCTGGACTAGAAGAGTTCCAAGGTCTCTTCCGGCTCCTATTCTATTCTATTCTATTCTATTCTATTCTATTCTATTCTATTCTATTCTATTCTATTCTATTCTATTCTATTCTACTCTACTCTACTCTACTCTACTCTACTCTACTCTACTCTACTCTTCTATTCTACTCTACTCTACTCTACTCTACTCTACTCTACTCTACTCTACTCTTCTATTCTATTCTATTCTATTCTATTCTATTCTATTCTATTCTATTCTATTCTATTCTATTCTACTCTACTCTACTACTCTACTCTACTCTACTCTACTCTACTCTACTCTACTCTACTCTACTCTACTCTACTCTACTCTACTCTACTCTTCTCTCCTCTTCTCTTCTCTTCTATTCTATTCTATTCTATTCTAGGTTTTGGTAGATAATTTGTGTGTGTTTCTAACACGCTTTAACCTGTTGGCAAAGTGGCTTTGGGCCTTTGGCTCAATAAACTATACATAATGTACAGTACTACACAGAAAATCTCTTATTTGTTTCACTACCTCCTTCACTGACTCACACAATACTGTATCTATTGGTACTTTTAGTACTGAGGTCCCTGGCAGTCTTGAGGAAGGGGGAATAAGAAAGGAAAACGTTTCTGGGCTTGCTAGATTCTAATAACTTTGACAGGCTCTTTTTGCTAATGTTCTCCAAAAGCTCCACCAATAGCTTGCTCAGCAAATCTATCCCTTGGTGTTGCCTGTTCCTCCTCGTTCCTGCTAGGTGTCCACCTGCAGATTCCACCTCCACCTGTTCCTCCAAAAACATACAAAATACAAATCACACAAAAACAATTTCAGGCTTCTACATGACAGTGAGTCTGATTTTGGCACACAAGAAAAAAAATGCAACCTTCAGATTATGCCGGATTATCTTACTCTGCCATAAACATTTTCTCCAAAATGCCTTCTTCTTCTTCTTGTGCCATATCCATCAACGGACGTTGGCGATCATCTTGGCGATCCTATTTTTATCAACAGCCACACGAAAAAGTGCTGCTGAGTTTTATCCAAACCAGTCCCTTAGATTTTGAAGCCATGATGTTCTTCTTCTGCCTGGACCTCGTTTGCCTTCAATCTTTCCCTGGAGGATTAAGTGAAGTATGCCGCATTTTTCCGGGTGTCGCATCATATGTCCGGCATATTCTAACTAAAATGCTTTCTATTATTTTTAAAAAAAGGAAGGGGAGAAGGAATCACATGCTTTGGTCTCCATACTGCTTGCTAAAATTACATCTGAAACTGGATGCTTCAATGTTTTAAACTTCTAAAAGTGACCACAGTCACTTTTAGAAATTTAAAACATAAATTGAACATCTCCTAACAACTGTTCAACATTTCATTTCATTCCATTTATATTCATAGCAGGGATAATCTGGGATCACTGTTTTCATAGGGGTGAGTATTCTCTCCATGTGTTGATTCTCCATGGTCTTCGCCCTCATTCGTGTTTTCATTCAAGTGCTGTAGTTAATCCGTACCTGTACATGTAGATGACACATGCACATACGTACATAGCAGAGGTGGGTTCCTACCAGTGCTGTCTGGAGCGCCACTCTGGCAGTGGCCCGCCGATTGTGCAATTTTGGTGCGATGGCTCCGGTGCTGTCTTTGCCGGTTCGTGCGCATCGCCATCTTTTTTTTCTAATTTTCGGCGATTTTTCGGCTCTCTGAGAATGCGCAGAAGGAAAATCGTCCCTTTGCGCATGCGCAGAAGCAAAATCGCGCTAGGAAATGTGTGCACACAGAGTGCACCGGTAAGAAACGGTAAGAGGAACCCTCCCCTGAAACATAGATATATCCCACCTGTAAAAACAATATTAATATTTCTAAATAAATCACATTGAGGAGCAGTGTGTATCAAACACAAAATTTAACAGTCCATATCGACAATCTGAGAAGTTATCACCAAAAATTCAGGCTACCCCTACCATTAAATGGTGTCAAGCAACCACCTTAGGCATAAACCATGGAAAGCAGCAGCAACCTTAGTGTTCCCTTTAACCCAGCCTCCTTGGCCCAAGATCTATTTTAGAAGTGCTGCAGTTCAGTACAAATTCAGACTATAAATTCTTCTGTAGGGCCAATAATCTTGGAGGAATAAATAAAGGTAAAGCAGTAACAATATTTTCTGAAATTTTATTTGCAGATGTTCCTTGCTGGGTTGTTATCCAATTCATCTAGATTTAAAAAAAGACTACAATGTGTGATGCACCTCATGCTGTGGTTGAACTGTGCTTTTCCTGAGATAATTGCTGTTCATGCATTCAGATTTTCCCTATTGATACTGAAGATGTAGGTTTACAGGTCAAAAGTTGTAATTAACAGTAATTATAGTGGGCTCTGAGCAAGGTGGTGATGATAAGGGATAAAAGGCTATTTGTTCAGGAAATGATCCTATCAGAAAAATGTTCATTTCCATGTAATAAGAAAAATATACTTGTTGAGTTGACAGAGAAAATAATGGACATATCTGGTTTTGTAAGTAAAGTTTAGAAATCTGAGGAAATCTGGTGCTGACACCAAGAAAATTATAATCCACCATAATAAACTATAATACACAGACCCAATGAAATATAATATTGAAGCAAGTGTCTAAATTGCTTCAAGGCTATAGCTTCTGGAAGCTTCTGTGCCCCTCACACAACAGTTCCCTCCTCCACAGGGAGCTCTTCAGGCATGTAAAGAGAGCTCAGACTACTGACTTTATGTTTAGACTCAGACCAGGAAGTACAACTCTCTGCCTTTATAGACTCAGGCTAACATCCAATTTCATAGATGTTTTGTTTATCCACTAGGACACTAGAAAGCCCGGTGTTGATGGAAACAATCGATGGCAGCTGCTTTGAGCTGAGCCAGTGTTATGAACCATTATTTCCTTACAACTGACAAGACAAGACAAGATCACACACAATTTTTGCCATCTGTGTGACTGCTTCCTTACGGATTCCCACTATGCTGGAATCTGATTGGTGTCCATCAGTGGTGGGTTCTAAATTAGATTGCCACCGGTTTGTGCTCGCGCTCGTGCGCAACACTTCTGCGTATGCACAGAAGCGTCCCGGGCGGCTGGGCAGAGACTCCCGCCGCCACCGCTATCGGTTCTAAGATCCGGTCCAAACCAGGAGCAACCCACTGCTGGTGTCCATCTCTTTGAGGTAGCTCAGACTAGGAATCCAATGTCATGTAGATCAGTGCTACCTCAAAGGTGTTTTTTTTCTTCAAAAGACAACTTGACTGGGTTTTTTTTCCTTGAGGAAGAAGAAGAAAACATTTTGGATAGAGAGGACCATTGGTTTGGAACAGAAGTAAAAGAATCTATTTATGTTAGAATTGAACACTTCTCCCTTAACAGAGGGGCAAGGATAAGACACCAGCTATCTCCAATTTACAATGCAATCCTTACAGCAGTTCCAAGAAGGTTCCAGAATCAATTGTACCAGTGGTGGGTTCCTACCGGTACGGTCCACTCTACCGCACCGGTAGCGGCTGGCCGATGAAATAATTTGCGCACGACACCGGTCCGTCATCTTCACCGGTCCGTCACATGTCGCCATCTTGTTTTCAGAATTTTTTGGCTTCTTTTGCTTCCTGCACATATGCAGAAGCAAAATCTCGCAAGGGGACGCACGCAAGAGAGAGATTTCGGTGATTCTTTGCTTCCATGCATGCACGGAAGCAAAAAAATCGCCGAAATCTCACACACACACATACGTCCCCTCACAAGATTTTACTTCCGTGCATGCGCAGAAGCAAAATCACGTGAGGGGCGCGCGCACATAGCATGCACACACACACGAAATGTGGAGATGCACGCGTAGCACACCGGTAGCAACTTTGAGAGGAAACCGCCCCTGAATTGCACCCTGTTTCAAGTGACCCTGAGGCACAGATAAACCCCCATGTGACCTTAACAGCTCTCAGAGCGACCAGATGACAGCAAAGAAATATAATCCTTCCATTCCCTCATTTTATTAGAACCTATCTTTCCAACCCCCCACCTTCCAGTCTCAATTGTCAGTACCTATCCTTCCAGTCCCCACCCCATCATCAAAACTGATGAAGCTTCTTGGATGAGAAGCAAAAGGTTTTCTTCTTCTTCCTCAAGGAAAAAACAGTCCAGTTGCCTTTTGAAGGGGAAAAAAAAGCACCTTTGAGACAATTATGACCTGGATGACTGAGATTCTCCACAGACATTTAGAACAGTACTACTTTTATGGTAAACCTTCAGTAACAGAATCTTGCAAGTTCTGAATGCACTCTGAGAATTGGGGAGGGGCTTCTTTGAGACATCTGAACTTGTCGATCAGAAAGGTCGGCAGTTCGGCAGTTCGAATCCCTAGTATAGGTCTCCTGCGTGAGCAGGGGGTTGGACTAGATGACCTCCAAGGTCCCTTCCAACTCTGTTGCTGTTAACTGTTAATTTAGTCATGTTACATTCCTGCTCCAGACTCTTAAGGCCTCTCTCTGCTCTCTGCAATTGACTGCAGTTGCATAAGCCATATGTGTACTGGGAGCAAGGAACAATTTCTTTTCTATCACCAAGCTATTAACAGCATTGGTTGGAAGTTTTATACTGTCGCCCTACCTCAGACTGGTTCAACATTGTCACTCTCCTGCCTTGCCAGAAAAATACTTGAAATTTGCGGATGTGATTGGAAAAACAGGAGGCAGATGCATTGTGTGTGACTTTGTGTGTGCCCAAACTCCAAATGTCTGTGAAGAGAAGGCACTCAATGCTTACATGAGACTTAAAGAGCTAGAAAGGATTTCTGGGAAACGTTTTAAAGAAAGGGTTTACTTATCCTTCCAAATCTCCAGCATATGCACTTACATTTTTCATCCCTGAAGAAAATGACAACTTTGTTCTTACATATCATAACTACCGTATAGGTTTCTTAACCAGAGTTTAGAAACCACTAGTCATTGCTGGTTATTTCAGATCTGCTGGACCACCTACAAAAGCCATGCAATTTTGCAAAGTTGGCCTTGAGAAGTACTTACAATTCAGGGGCGGGTTGCTCTCAAAGTTGCTACAGGTGCGCTGCGCATGCATTTCCACGTTTTGTGCATGTGCGCACGCTATGCCTGTGTGCCCCTTGTGCGATTTTGCTTCTGCGCATGCATGGAAGCAAAATCTCACGAGGGGATGGATGCGTGTGATTTTGGCGATTTTTTTGCTTTTACGCATGCGCGGAAGCAAAAAATTGCCGAAATCTCATGCGCGTGCACGTCCCCTCATGAGATTTTGCTTCCGCGCATGTGCAGGAAGCAAAAGAAGCCAAAAAATTCTGAAAAAAAAGATGGCAATGCGTGATGGACTGGTGAAGACGACGGACCTGTGTCACGCGCAAATTACGTCATCAGCCGGCCGCTACTGGTGCAGTAGAGTGGACCGCACCAGTAGGAACCCACCACTGTTACAATTTGATCAGAATGCAAGTGGGACAGGAATGTTTGATTGCTTTGACATCGGATACAGCAAATTTGAATACAGGTAGACCATTCTTATAGAAGTTGCAACAGTGCTAAAAAGTAAGTTACTCATTGCTTCTCGGATATATGATCACTGCATCATCCCAGTCCTACAATCATCATTGGCACATGTCACATTCAACTTTGGACAAGCAAAGTCAATGGAGAAGCTGGCAGTAAAATTTCAAGTCACTATCATTTGATGTCTTGCTTAATTACAACAATAGAAATGACATCATAAGTCAGGCATGGCCACTTGATCTTTTGCTTAACAACTGCATCACTTAGTGATAGATTTGCCATTCCCAACTTATGAGGACTATCTGTACACAGTGATGCCTTTTGGTTTGATTAATTTCAGAGTAGTCTCCCTTCGATTCACAAACTTTTTTTTTTTTTACATTTTAGACAATTATGGAGTGGTGCATTTGCACAACATGCTGATTTTTTAGAAAATATTTCCTTGCATGCAGCTAATTTCAGAAACAATGAGACTCTGTAAACACAAACTTTTTGGCTAAATTAGAAAAATGAGCATTCGATGTACTCCATCTGATCTCAGAATCTCTACTGAAGCCATACAGAGGAACCTGGCAAAAGTATAATCTATTCCAGGGGTCCCCAAACTTGGCAACTTTAAGACTTGTGGATTTCAACTCCCAGAATTCTATGTTGCTATGCTATGCTGGCTGGAAAATTCTGGGAGTTGAAGTCCACAAGTCTTAAAGTTGCCAAGTTTGAAGACCTCTGATCTATTCTTTCATGACAAACACTCTAAAATGTGAAGGATCTGCAGCATTTTCTGGGATTTGCCAATTTCTACAGAAAATTCATTCCTCATTTTGCAGAATGCACCAGGCCACAGTCTCAACTCATAAAAGAAAAGTTGCAAGTGTGTATGGTCTACTCAAGAACAGATAGCATTCCAGGAACTGAAAAACTTTCCACTTCACAGCAACTGCATGAAGACTCCACGTACAAATTCATGGTACAGACCAATGCTTTGAAGTGGCAGTTGGAGTGGTTCTTCTGCAGGAAAAGAAAGAAGGGGGCATATCCTCTGCCGTGTGCATTTTATTTCAAGTTGCTTGTTTATTTCAAGTTACCATTGGGTTCACAACCCCTAGTGATCACAGAAAAGGAAGTGCAAGACTTATTTCACAGACAAAAGCCAGGAAAAGCTCCAGGCCCAGACAAGATAACTCCTTCTTGCTTAAAAGTCTGTGCTGACCAATTGGCCCCCATCTTCACCCGAATCTTCAATAAATCGCTAGAGATGTGCTATATTCCTTCTTGCTTCCAACTCTCCACTATCATCCCAGTGCCAAAGAAGCCCACCATCAAGGAACTGAACAACTGCAGACCAGTTACTCTAACATCTGTAGTTATGAAAAACTTTGAAAGGCTAGTGCTGTCCCACTTGAAAACCATCACGGATCCACTGTTAGACCCCCTGCAATTTGCATACCGAGCAAACAGATCAACAGATGATTTTGTTAATATGGCTCTGCACTACATCCTACAACATCTTGAATCTCCAATGACCTACGCAAGGGTCCTCTTTGTGGACTTTAGTTCAGCATTCAATACCATCATTCCAGACACTCTTTAACTAAGCTGAACTAGTTAGAGGTACCTGAACACATTTGTAAGTGGATCATAAGCTTCCTAACAAACAGAAAGCAGCAGGTGAAGCTAAGCAGAATCACATCAGATACCTGTACAATTAGCACAGGAGCCCCCAAGGCTGTGTGCTCTCTCCTCTTCTCTCTCTATACCAATGACTGCATCTCTAACGATCCATCTGTTAAACTACTGAAGTTCACAGATGACACAACAGTGATCGGCCTCATTCGAGACAATGATGAATCTACATACAGACGGGAGGTTGAACAACTAACCTTGTGGTGCAACTGGAACAATCTGGAACTGAACACACTCAAAACCATAGAAATGGTGGTAGACTTTAGGAGAAACCCGCCCATACTTTCACCTCTTACAATATTAGCCAACACATATCAACAGTAGAGACCTTCAAATTCCTAGGTTCTACCATATTGCAAGATCTAAAATGGACACCTAACATCAAAAACATCATCAAAAAGCACAACAAAGAATGTTCTTTCTGCGCTAACTCAGAAAGCTCAAAGGAGCTGCTGATACAGTTCTATAGAGGAATTATTGAGTCTGTCATCTGCACCTCTATCCTTACAATTTATATTGACTGGTTCCTAATATGATTTGATTGCTTATTTGTACCTGGACTATCATTAAGCATTGTACCTTATGATTCTTGATGAACGTATCTTTTCTTTTATGTACACTGAGCGCATATGCACCAAGACAAATTCCTTGTGTGTCCAATCACACTTGGCCAATAAAAAATTCCATTCTATTCTATTCTTTTACTAGCAGAACAGAACTATAACATCTTCAGTAAGGACTTTCTTGTGATAAAATCAGCATTCCAATATTGGAGACACTTTGTGGAAAGAACTGCCCTTCTAATATAGGAATGTAATGAGTGTGAAATTATAATGTTATGTGGGATTGATCTTGAGAAACAGGAAGAAGAGCCACAGTCTAGGCGATGATCAGATAAGAGGAAGTTGGAATGACAGTGTAACAAACTTATTTATTTATTTATTTATTTATTTATTTATTTATTTATTTATTTATTTATTTATTTATTTGTCAACACGTGTACAAGATAACAGGTATGATATAAACATAAATGAAAGCAAAGTATGAATAGGTAAATTTGGTCAATAGGACAGAAGGACAGGGACAGTAGGCACGATGGTGTTCTTATGCACGCCCCTTACAGCAGGGGTCTCCAACCTTGGCAACTTTAAGACTTGTGGACTTTAACTCACAGAATTCCTCAGCCAGCTTTGCTGGTTGAGGAATTCTGGGAGTTGAAGTCCACAAGTCTTAAAGTTGCCAAGGTTGGAGACCCCTGCCTTACGGACCTCTTAGGAATGGAACTTCCTAAGGAACTTCTCAGAAGGGACCCTCTCTAGTTTCTTGGACTGTAAAAGCGAGGAGAGAGACATGATCTTTCAATTTTGCAAGATAATGTTAATATAATCTTGAAATAAAGATATAGTATCTCTGTATGTTCTTCTTATCTGGACTATCTTGCAAGACTAATAGAAGTAGAAACAATTCTGGACTCAAGACAAGAAGGCCTATCCAGAATCAAAGAGATCATGGGAAAGAGCAACAGAAATCCATGCTCCACACTCAGTACACCAATTTCATTTATAACTTTGAGGGGAAAACTCTTATGATCTATCAGCACCACAGAATGGCTATGGACCCTAAAATTAAAAGAATTTTTAATTTCCCAGTTAGAGACACTCACTGCCCAAATGGATGTGCAGTTTTTTGTTTAGCTTACTGTGGAGCTCTTGGCAACTAAAAGCAATATACTCACAAAGTCTTATTTAATCAGGTTTATTGCAGGAAAAAAGGGATGGGTAGCAGAAATCTTGACAACTGGATGCTTTCACTTTAATAAATATTTATGTTTAAATTCGCTGGGGTAGGGATCTCTTAATTCTCTTGCTAACAGCCATTTGATGGCAAGGAGCCGAGGTGGCGCAGTGGTTAAAAGCAGCACTGCAACCTTCAGCTGATTGCTAGTTCAGCAGTTCAGCTGTTCAAATCTCACCAGGCTCAAGGTTGACTCAGCCTTCCATCCTTCCGAGGTGGGTAAAATGAGGACCCAGATTGTTGGGGGCAATATGCTGAACTCTGTAAACCGCTTAGAGAGGGCTGTAAAGCACTATGAAGCGGTATATAAGTCTAAGTGCTATTGATAGACAGGGGAAGTGGTTAACTGCTGGATTTTCCTGGTATTGAGGGAATATACCAAAGTTCTGCAAATCTTTTATCATTTTTTCAAGTTTTGAGAAGGCTATAGTATCAGTTGCTGGAGAACATGAGCAAGAAAGTGCTGTTGTCATGATGTACCATATATGACAGCTTCTGGAAGAAGGGCAGGAATGCAGAACTAGAGAGAATTTGGTTTAATATAGCACAGTTCTCATTTCTTCCTATTGCCCTGTTATTGTTATTACATTGTGCAATTTATCCCTTGTCTTTTAAAATGTATGATCCCAATGATGATGAATAAGAACTCAAGTGTTTTATTGAGTAATGTTATTCCAGCTGATAACAATATGTGTCTTGTAATGAACATTTGGTTTTGGTTTACTTTTTTCACAAGGACTCAAGTGACAAATAAAATGAACAGGCTCAGTTCTTGACCTATTTCATGGTACCCTTTTAACAGCCCCATCTTCACATGTATAGTGCCTATTACACAAGCCTTTAAATGGTCTATGTGATTAGCAAACTGATATCCTTAACACATTTTAGCTGTATTTGTTACTCTATGCCATTGAAAGAAGCGATTATCTTTCCAATTACCACAGCACATCTCTGCAGAATTTTGTTCAACTAAGCAACAAAAAGACAAGTGTGCAATTAAAACTCGTGGATCATAAATATATATTAGACTTGTTTGTGGTGTTTGCACTATTTCCTTATTTCCATTAAGACACTACAATTATTATTCAGTTGTAATAAGTTGTAAGTGGAGTTCCAAAAGCATAATGGTAGCTGTTCAAAAAGTCATTATTAATTTGAAAGGAATGGTAGCTGCATGTAAAAAGACATATATAATTTGTTTATATGGCCAATAAAGTGATCTTGTGTCCAACCTTACAGAAAATCATCTTGTGTTTGAACGGCTGTTCAATGGAAAGTCAGTTCAAAAATAAGACATCATAAAGAACCAGCAATAGTTAGCAAATGAATAGTAGATCTTCTACATCTACCATGCTATGTGACTCTTTAATATATACATTTCTTTCCCCATGTTCTAAGGCGGGGCTGTCAAACTTGCAGCTCGCGGGCCGGATGTGTCACACACTGGCCATGTCCACACCAGGTTTAGCAAAGGGGAGGAAAGTGACACTGCCATGACGATGTGAGATTGACACCCCTGTTCTAAGGGAATTGTGTGATGTTTTGTGATATATATGCACATCTTTGTTTTTCAATCCAGATTCAGAGTTAGAGGAACTTCCCACTCTTCTCCATTGTGCAGCTAAATTTGGATTAAAGAAACTTGCTGGACTTCTTCTCCAAGATCCCAAAGCCATTCAAGCGTGTAGAATTACTAACAAGTATGGAGAAAACCCAGCTCACGTTGCAAAAAAGTATGGCCAGAAGGAAATTTGGAAGGTCCTTAAAGAGTTGCCAGTAAGTATCTGCTGTTACATATGAACATTACATTCATAATATGTATTGAAATAAATGGGAACACTAGTTAGACTTTGAGAATTTTCATTGTGATAAAACACGGAGAGCAATCTGTGAACAGACAGATTTGTGAATATTATAATCAGATTTATGAAAAAATTACATACATAATTTATAAACATTCATTCTAATGATACATACATTATACTGTTTCATAATCATTTGATATTTTTGTTTTTTGAATGAGAAGATTAAAATGCATAATTATAGAGAATGAAACACATTATATGATCAACTATTATTTAGATCTTTTTTGCATCAATTGCATGCTTGATTTTGCCAATTTAGTATTATAGCAATAGCAATAGCACTTAGACTTATATACCGCTTCATAGTGCTTTACAGCCCTCTCTAAGCGGTTTATAAAAAGGAATGGTACATTCTAACATATATAGTAAAATCAGAGAGGGGTTGTCTTGTTTTACATCACCAAATTTATTTTAAGCATCATTGAAGGAAGGCAACCAACTGCTTGTCTTCCAGAATTTTTAAAGGTTGGCATCGAGCAATGTAAAGCAGACATAATTTCTTTCTTGAAAAGGTATTAATGGGAATTAATACAAATAAATTAACTACCATTGCAGCATTAACCTCAAAAGAGGGAGGAGGAGGGGAGGGGAGAGGAGAGGAGGGGAGGAGGAGAGGAGAGGGGAGGAGAGGAGAGGAGAGGAGAGGAGAGGAGAGGAGAGGAGAGGAGAGGAGAGGAGAGGGGAAGAGGGAAGAGGAAGAGCGGGAGGGAACAAGGAAAGGGAAGGAGATGAGAAATACTGTAGAAGCTGACATATTACAGTGCATGTTAAACTACATCTTGAAGATGGTTCAACATAGAGCATAAGGTAAGCTTCTTAGATGTATCTGTGTCTGTGTAGCAATGAAAGAGAATTCTGATTCTAAAAGTTGAGATTGAAAATAATGTTGTAAAGGGCAAGTTTTCAGCTGAACTTCCATCATTCATCGATACATACTTCTGACCAAAGAGATATCCAACAAATGCTAGAAAAAGTTGTATGGAACAATAATGTATTATTTGTGTAGGGGGGAATCATTAGAGAAATTGTGTAAGTAGCATAAAGAAAGACAATGTATGTGGACTAGCAGTAACATACTGAGTAAATCAGCCCATGGCAATAGCCATGAAACCCTTACTCTGAAAAAAAATTTTTGCCAAAACTTCAACTAAAAATTCTCTACCTAATTTTCATCTCAGAAACTGGCTTAATTTAAAACATTGTTTTCCTTCCCTTAGTTCATATGCTTAAAGCAATTATAGTTCTTTCTCTTCATAGTAGTTACCCTGGGTTGCCAAGAAAATGAGGAGGTGGACATTTGGCTGGATTTTTTTTTAACTTTGAACCTTTTTGCCAGAATAATTAAACTAAAAGGTAGAATTATGTGCAACCGCCAAATGGTTTTCAGTAAAGCTGGAAATGTTTAAAAATCATGTTGTGGCATTTTTGTGGTATTTATTTTAAATACTGTACCATTACATTAGACATTTTCACCCAATCCTTTTCAAGAAGAGCTCTTGTATGAGGCATGAACCAACGTTCTCAAAAGAGAAGGTAGGAAAAGGTCCACAGAAGAAAATAATAGTTCCCCCTCTCTTTCTTTGTTACTTTTCTACCACTGCTAATTTTACATTACAGGCCATGTGAAAATTCTGGTAACCAATTTTTTTTATCCAAAAGTCATCTGAGAAAGTTAATACATTGTGACATAGTGCAATAAGAGATTGTTTGTGTGGGAGATGGCACCTGCTGGGCTCAGCTACCATCTCATTACCTCCCAGCAGTTCCATTTTGCTTGTATTCATTATTCCAAGAGAAAAATAGTCTCTATTTCAACCTCTCTACAATGGGAAATTAATTGGAAGAGGTCATTGTACAACATAATATATATGTGGTTATTTCTTAGTTCCAAAGCTAAGAGACACAGCATAATAGATCTTTAAACAGATCTTTAAGCAGAAGGGTTGGGCCAAGAATGATTGTGATATAGGTTAATGGAAAATAGCTATTGAGCATAGTGGTTTAGAAGTGGAAATCTACTTTAGACACACCAAACAATGGAAAACTCTGATACTGATATACAATATGCTAATAAAAAGTAATGTTTTGATTTGTCATGTGGCACCTGAGTCTTCTACTGTCCTACAAATGGATCACTTACCTGTGTTCTTCATAACCAGAGCAAAGTATATCCAAATCAATGTATATAAATAAACTCAAATATATAACTCCAGGATATAAGGTCAAATTAGATCTGCAGATCCTTCTCTACTGGAAATTAAAATGAATTATTAGGTTGGAATTCACCACCTGAAAAAACAGCTGATCCTAGTCATCTTCCTTAGTTCATTAAATATTGCAAAATGCTTTCTTTTTGCTATGCTAATATAATGGGTAGGGATGTGGAGAAGTAGTTTTTCTTTCCATATGGCCTCGAGCCCAACAAACAGCTCAGCTTAATCTGCTTCCAAGAATTCCCCATTAGAATTTTAAAGCTGATCCTCAGATAGAACTTACATAAAATGAACATCAGGGTTCACTTTCTATATTGTGAAATGGTTCGAGAATATACAAAATATTCAGGGTCCCCAAAGTCGCACAAGAAATTGGCAGAGGTAGAAAGGCTACCTCAAAAAGAAGCAGAACGGTATTAAGATCTTACTGTTGATCAAAGGACAAGGAGACTCGGGTTCAAATTTCTATTCAGTCATGACGCTCATTGGAGAACTGTCTCTCTTCCGGCTTTGAATGTCTCTCTCTTATGGAAATGAGATAAGAGGAAGTCACTATGAATTAGGTATACCCACACTGAGGTTCTGTTCTGGGGGCTCTACCTGCCTTCAGATTGTCACATTAGGGGCAGCACTGCAGAAAGAAAAATTCCCTGAACAGATTTTAAAAGTAGATGTGCAACCAAAACAATTTGTTTACTTAGTAATATTAAATACATACACTTAGTCTGAAAAGCTTTGCTTCTTTGTTTTTTAAAAAAATAATACAGACTATCCTGTAGATGACTTTTGCTTTGCCTGATATGAACAAAATTATTTCAGTTTGATATTTTCCTCAAAGCTTTGCAAATATTTTAATTTTTCCGGTAATAATATAGGTCTAGTTACAGCATCTACATATCTTCAATAACTTGATTATTTTTGCTATTATCTTTAGCTCAAAGAACAATGTACACCTATACTAACATATTATCACATTCTTATTCCCATTCATTTGAATCAGTTCTGTCAGTGTGGGGGGCACCTCTATCTATCTTACTTCAATTAAAGTTGACCTGGGTATTGAGATTCATCAGGGAGACTCTGTTTGTGGCCTCATTTGTTATTATGACTCATGAAGTCAGAGCTTCATTAGGGTCATAGCACTACATCTTGCTGAAAATGTAAACCATCATTCAGGATCTAGCATGAACTAGTCAAGGACAAGGCTCAGATATATACCATATTTTTGGAGTATAAGACGCACCTTAGTTTTGGGGGAGGAAAATAGGGGGGGGGAGAAATCTACCTACCAGGTAGATTTCTGACTAGCATCATTAGTCTGTTCAGCTTCAGCACATTATTTTATCCTCTGGTTAGGGCTGAAAAAGCCTTTTTCAGAGGGAGTAGGAATGAAAGCAAGCCTGCAAAGACTTAGGGCAGGAAAAACTACTTCGGAGGGAGTAGGAATAAAAATTTTTTTAAAATGCAGCAAGCCAGGAAGATCGTTAGCACCACGTTAGGGCTGAAAAACCCTAAGGAGCCGAGGTGGCGCAGTGGTTAAAGTGCACTACTGCAGGCTACTTCGGCTGACTGCTAGTTCAGCAGTTCAGCTGTTCAAATCTCACCGGCTCAAGGTTGACTCAGCCTTCCATCCTTCTGAGGTCGGTAAAATGAGGACCCAGATTGTTGGGGGCAATATGCTGAACTCTGTAAACCGCTTAGAGAGGGCTGTAAAGCACTATGAAGCGGTATATAAGTCTAAGTGCTATTGCTAAAAAGCCTTTTTCAGAGGGAGTAGGAATGAAAACAAGCCTGCAAAGACTTAGGGTTGGAAAAAAACTTCTTAGGAGGGAATAGGAAGCCGGGAAGATCGTTAGCACCTCGGTAGAGCTGGAAAAAAAAGCTTGGAAAAAGCTACATTCGAAGTATAAGACGCACCCAAATTTTCAGCCTCTTTTAGGGAGGAAAAAGGTGCATCTTATACTCCAAAAAATACTGGTAAGTTGTTTTTACTGTAGATGCAAGAAGCTCTAATAATGAAAATTAGCTACTGCAAAGTCTAGCAATCAAGTCCACTATACAATTCCAGGGCTTAAATCTAACATCTCCTTCGCCACTCTTACATGGCAATGGACTTCTTGCTTGTTTTTTCAGCCATGTATGGAGAACTTGACCATGTTCTGTTGAGAGTCCTATATGTACTTGGACTCTTTGCTTTTCGCCATGGCAATTTCAGCCCTCACACACGTGAGGGTTCAAAACAAGGGTTTTTCTGTGGTGGCATACCAATTTTCAAATTCCTTCCCAGGGGCACTCTGCAAAAAAAAGTTGCTTTGTCATCAACAAACATATTTGTTAGGTAATTTAAAATATTGCTTTAAAAATGAATTGATCCTTACAGTGATGTCATTGCATTCTAAATGACATCCAAATGTGTGTATTATTTTTAATTTTAGTTCAGAGATTCATTAAGGGTGTTTTGTGCACAGTTCTTGGCTGTTTCAAAAGAAAGAAAGGTGTGTGTGTGTGTGTGTGTGTGTGTGTGTGTGTGTGTGTGTGTGTGTGTGTGTGTCCAGACAAATACACATAAACAGACACACAATAATAACATCATCAACATTTACAAATGTGAATATAAAATTGTTAATCAGAAAACGTGCAAGCAGACTGTTTTTTGATATAATAGAGTAACACAGCTGTCTACTATAATGTCTAACCTTCAAAAGATATTATTTTGCAATTCATTGGAGCAGGCTATTAACCATGAGATTATTCTCCAAAGATTATTTATTTTCAAATTAAAACAGCAGTTTTACCCAATTGCACATTAACCTGAGTATACAGGGGAAATTTATTTTAACAACAGTATCTGGTTTTCTAAACCCAAAATACTTTATTCAGTTTTGCAAAATGTACATTTATGTAAATGCAGACATAAACAGTGAGGAAAAAATATTAAAAATATATACTTTTTTACAATTTAACTGCCTAGTTAAATATTCACTCAAGCAGTACATTAGTTAATTTACAATCAGTTGAATACAAAGACATCAAGACTAGCTTGATTAGAATGCATTCTATATGAAAATGAACAGAATCCATCAACTAGGGAAAATTTTCAGAATATCATACCAAAGGATGAAATCATGAAACACTGCATGGCCTTTCAACAAATTCCACTTTGTCAGAAGTGTGATTTTTTTGTAATAGGATTATACTTGTAGGAGCATTTTGTATGTGCTGGACCATATCATTGTCAATCAAACTGGCAGGAATAGCCAACACTTCAGAAGATAGGCTCAAGATACAGAAAGATCTTGACAGACTTGAACATTGGGCTCTATCTAACAAAATGAAATTCAGTGGTGAAAAAAGTAAGGTTCTACATTTAGGAAAGAAAAACAAAATGCACAGGTACAGTATATGTGGTACCTTGCTCAATAATAGTAACTGTGAGAGGGATTGTAATACTGTAATAGATTGTAAAACTGTAATAGATTCAAACTAAATGTAAAGCGCTCCAAACTCGACTGCAGAAAATATGACTTCAGCAACAGAGTGATCAATGCCTGGAATGCACTACCTGACTCTGTGGTTTCTTCCCCAAACCCCAAAAACTTTAACCTTAGACTGTCTACAGTCGACCTCTCCTCGTTTCTAAGAGGTCTGTAAGGGGCGTGCATAAGCGCACCACTGTGCCTACCGTCCCTGTCCTACTGTCCTATTGTCCTCTTTTATCGTTACTTTTTACTTATGTTTATACAAATTACAACTATCCTATACATGTTTGACAAATAAATAAATAAGTTAAATAAATAAATAAATCTTGGAGTCCTAGTGGACAACCATTTAAATATGAGCCAGCAGTGTGCAGCAGCTGCCAAAAAAGCCAACACAGTTCTAGGCTGCATAAACTGAGGGATAGAATCAAGATCACGTGAAGTGTTAATACCACTTTATAATGCCTTGGTAAGGCCACACTTGGAATACTGCATTCAGTCTCGGTCGCCATGATGTAAAAAAGATGTTGAGACTATAGAAAGAGTGCAGAGAAGAGCAACGAACATGATTAGGGGACTGAAGGCTAAAACATATAAAAAAAGGTTGCAGGAACTGGGTATGTCTAGTTTAATGAAAAGAAGGACTAGGGGAGACATGATAGCAGTGTTCCAATATCTCAGGGGCTGCCACAAAGAAGAGGGAGTTAGGCTATTCTCCAAAGCACCTGAGGGCAGGACAAGAGGCAATGGGTGGAAACTAATCAAGGAGAGAAGCAACTTAGAACTAAGGAGAAATTTCCTGACAGTTAGAACAATTCATCTGTGGAACAGCTTGACTCCAGAAGTTGTGAATGCTCCAACACTGGAAGTTTTTAAGAAGATGTTGGATAACCATTTATCTGAAGTGGTGTAGGGTTTCCTGCCTGGGCAGGGGGTTGGACTAGAAGACCTCCAAGGTCCCTTCCAATTCTGTTATTCTTTTCTATTCTATTGTAGGTTAACATGCTCTTGAATCTTGAAGATAATCTAAGCCAAATATCTTTTTGAGAACTTTTCTTACTTGAAGTTGAGGCATGGAGAGAAAGAGAAACATCTTCATTAGTTCTAACACAGCTTCTATTTCTATGATCCAGTGACAGCTTTGTTCACACTGCTGCTTACTTCTTCAATGCTTCTTGGTTCCTTCCTTTCCAGAAAATATTACTACTGTACTTGTTCTTGGGGGCAGAAAGGCATTATTATTTTTTCTTTCAAAGGAAGATCTCCCTAGGAAAGAAAAACTTTACGTTTTGGAAAACAGTGGCATGCCAGAACGTATGGCTGGCAGACTAGCCAGCTGATCAATGCTTCGAGATCTTCAAAAGTACTGTAACTTTCTCCAAAGAGGTGCAAAATATTCTAAGCTCAAAACTTTCTCAGCTTAAAATATCATTTCATGTGTGTCTCTCTGTGTGTGTTTATTATTAGAAAAGAATTTTACGCAGAATTGGGGGAAAAAACTGTAGAAACTTAGGAAAAAGTAGAAAGAAGAAAAAGATATAAAAAAAGAAAAGAAAAAGTGAGAAAAGGAGACAAGAAAAAAGAAAAAGAAGCAGCTTTTGAGTTTCTTTTCAGCAGTTACTAGCATGATTATTATTTCCAGCCTCCCAAATTACATATATGGGTTACTTCTTCCCATAAACAACACTTTTTAATCATTAAAGCTTAACATTGCCAATTTATTTTTGTCCATTTTCAGCATAATGTCCATGAAGTGTTTTCAGTTTTTATCAAAGTAAATGTAGTACATTTATAAATGTAGTAAAAACATTTGCCGTGGAAATATTTACTGACCCCTCGCATCCTGGACATAAATTGTTTCAACTCCTACCCTCAAAACGAGGCTATAGAGCACTGCACACCAAGACAACTAGACACAAGAACAGTTTTTTCCCGAATGCCTTCACTCTGCTAAACAAATAATTCCCTCACCACTGTCAAACTATTCACTAAGTCTGCATTACTATTACTATTAGTCTTCTCATCGTTCCTATCACCCATCTCCTCCCACTTATGACTGTATGACTGTAACTTGTTGCTTGTATCCTTACGATTTATATTAATATTGATTGTTTCCTGATTGCTTATTTGTACCCTATGACAATCATTAAGTGTTGTACCTCACATATTGTACCTCATAATTCTTGACAAATGTATCTTTTCTTTTATGTACACTGAGAGCATATGCACTAAAGACAAATTCCTTGTGTGTCAAATCACACTTGGCCAATAAAAGAATTCTTCTTCTTCTTCTTCCTCACTCAAGGAAATAAATCCCCAATATCATTAGGGATAATAATTAAATAACATATTATAAACCATTATTATACTATAGGACAGTTATGGTGAACCTTTTTTGGCTCAGGTGCCAAAAGGGTGTGCCCGCGCATGTGCACAACCCTCCCCATGCTCCCCCCCCCCGTGCATGTGCACAGGCCTCACTGAAGCCTCCAGACTTCAGTGAGCAAAAAACATCCAGAGCAAAAAACAGTCCAAACAGAAGTTCAGAAATGAACTTCCGGTTGGGCCGTTGGGCCATTTTTCACTGTCCCCAGGCTTCAAGAGGCTTTCCTGAACCCTGGGGACGGTGAAAAATGGCCCAATGGGCCAACCAGAAGTTCATTTCCAAACTTCCAGTTGGCCCGTTGGGTCATTTTTCGCCATCTCCAGGGTTCAGGAGGCTTTCCTGAAGCCTGGGAGAGCGAAAACAACAAAAAGAAGGCTGAAAATCAGCTGGCCAGGGCACACATGCGTGCTGGAGCTGACATAGGGCAACGTCTTACGTTCCCTCAGATATCCCTCAAAAAAAGAGCTGAGGTGGCGCAGTGGTTAAATGCAGCACTGCAGGCTACTGCTAGTTCAGCAGTTCAGCTGTTCAAATCTCACCAGGCTCAAGGTTGACTCAGCCTTCCATCCTTCTGAGGTCGGTAAAATGAGGACCCAGATTGTTGGGGGCAATATGCTGAACTCTGTAAACCGCTTAGAGAGGGCTGTAAAGCACTATATATAAGTCTAAGTGCTATTGCTATATTGCTCCGCGTGCCACCTATGGCATGCGTGCCATAGGTTCGCTATCACTGCTATAAGAGGAGAGCTATATTCTTCTGTTATGGCAAAAAATGAGAACTCAGAACTGGTATCTTCTTTTCTGACTAATACTTTTTATTATAAGTCAGGAAAGATGCTATCAGACTCATGAATTTATAGACCGTGATGAAATTAAGATGAGGGCAAGAAGATTAAACAATGCTTCCTATTGTTACTCTGGCATCTTCTTGGCAGGAAAGCATAAAGAATAATCAATGCCTAGCAACAACGGATAATACAAATAGCACCGATTTTTCAGAAGAGAAGACAGTATTAGTAGCTTGCCTACTGTGATTGCAACATGAATTGAACAAGATTTTTATACCATCTCCATGCTTTGCTACCTCTACAGTGTGCATTTCTAGACTACTTGCAGACAGAAAGTTCAAAAGCACCCTAAGTCAAAGCAGTCTTATTTGTGTTGTATTCTTTCTTCTAACCTCTGCTTTGTTCGATCATCCTGTTTCTTATTGGCAGTTTTGCACCTCAGCTTAGTGTCAGTCCCACAAGACCTTATAGTGGATTCATTAGAGTTGTGGTGACATCCATTCTAATTACAAAAAAAGTAATTAGAATGTAGTTCAGGACTTTCCCAAATGTGCCCTGATTGGTATATGGGCAATAAATATCTATCTGTGTTTTCCAAAGCTGCTTATTTTCCAAAATTGCTTATTGGAAAAGAAAGAGAACATTAAAGAAAAAACAAAGGAAGAAAAAGAAAGGAAGAAAACATTAAATCCGAGGTCCCTTCTAACTCTATTATTCTATGTTTTATATTCAAAGTCCAAGAGAGACAGAGAGAATGACTCTTTGGTAAAGAAAAGGTACAACCAGGGGCGGCTTCCAAATTTTTTTACTACCACTCTGTGGCCATGGGTTATTTTGTGGGCATGGCTTGATGGCCATGTGACAGTGGGTATGGCTTCATTGTCATGTGACTGGGTGGGAGTGGTTTGGCAGTCATGTGACTGGGTGGAAGTGGCTTTGCAGTCATATGACTGGGTGGGGGTTGCTGGGTGATCATGTGACTGGGTGGTCATGTGACTGGGTGGGCGTAGCCAACTTGATGTCACTCACATCAAGGGTTAGGGTTAGGGTGCCTGGCCTCTCCTCGCCTCAAAGGCCTCAACAAGATACAATTTCCCTGTCTATTTACTACTACTGAACATCCAAAATATACTATTTAATCCTATGTCTATATGCCATATGTGTACATACATATTACACACAGGCCCCACAAAAAGATACATTATCTACTATATATACTGTATGTGTATGTACATACACACACACACACACACACACACACACACACACACACCCCTCTTCTAAAACTACAGATTCAACCTCACTTACTGCATTTGGAAAAACACACCCAGAATCCACTTTCTGCCACACATTTAACCATAACTTCTGTACATTAGAACATTACACATGCCTTCAGATGTTCTTCCTTAGCTTGCACATGACTGTTAGAGCCAGGAAATGTCATGGATTGAGTAAAATGTGGTGAAACTCACTTAACAACGCTCTTGCTTAGCAACCAAAATTTTGGGCTCAATTGTGGTCATAAGTCAAGGACTATCTCTGTCTTCCCCTGCATGGCAGCCTTGTCCTAGTAAATTTCTTCTCCTTTCTGGCAATTTTCTTCTCTGTTAGAGGCACCAAAATAATCCAGACAATGTAAGGTTTCCTGCTGCAGCACGGGGTTGGACTAGATGACCTCCAAGATATCTTCCAGCCCTAAATTCCCTCCCTCCCTCTCTTTCTCCCTCCCTCCCTCCCTCCCTTTCTACCTTCCTGTGAAGAACCCCAGAAGGTCTTTGGTAGCAGGAAAAAAACCAGACGTTTTGAAACTGAAAACATGCCCATTGATCATCTGGCATTCTTAGAGCTCCACTGTTGATTAGCTTAGTCTGAGAAGGATAGCTTAGCAGCCACTTACAATAAGCTGTCAACTCAAACTCCGGGCACGTGGGGATCCCCAAACAGTGAGGGTTTCTTTCTTTCTTTCTCCCTTGAAGGCCCCCCTGCACTCCTTTTGGGCCTAGCAAGCCTCCCTACAGCCCCCTGGGAGCCAAAAGGGGCACGGGGGGATCCTGGAAGCAGGGGTGGGTTCTAACTTACCTTGCTGCCGATTCGCTTCCTCCCGCACCATGTGGCAAAAAAAACAAAGCTGAAAAACAGATGGCGACTGCTTGCACAGTGCCGGAACTCGGCTTCTGCGCATGCTCAGAAGGGAAAAAAATTTACAAAATAAAAAAAATCCAAAAAGAATTTTTAAAAAGATGGCGGCGCCCACGGACTGGCACCGACTGATCTGGTTTGGTGACTTCACCAAGGGGTCGCTACTGGTTCGGGCAAACTGGTCTGAATCTGGAGGAACCCACCCCTGGGTACAACTCATATTACTTTAACACTGATTTTAATAGGCAGGTCATTTCAAGTATTGGATGGTACCGTACTTCCACAACTCATATCAGCAATGGATGATCCTAACCTGATTCTTAAGCTAAGGATCAATAGAAATTTATTTCTACCTTTTGCTACACAATTTATCACTGGGCTTCCTGGCAGAACTATAACCAAGCAGTAATTCCCTAGATCTATAAATACTGAGATTGTAAGGTAAAAACGGATGGGAAAATTTATGTATTATTTGACTTGAAACTCAATGTTACTTCTGGGTTGGGAGCCACATACTTCCAAATATCAGATGTAAGGGAAGAAGGTATGTCTTTTTATCCTGTCTACAAGCGTATGAGGCCATTGATAGAAATGCTGGACCAAAATCATCCTAGGTAATTTGATCCAGCACAATAGTAACTGAATGAAGAAAAAAAAACTTGGAAACCAAAGAACCTCTTCCATTTAAAAAATTGTATTGATAAAATCTATTGCCAACCTAGCCAAATTTCAGAATTAAAATGGAAAGATAAATTAATAGAGACAGTGCCTTTTCTCTGGTGGCACATAATACATAAACCTCTCTTTCGAGGCACAGAATCAAACATTTATTTGTTTCTTTCCTTCTTTAGCATCAGTTACGGTAATCTTCTTTTTAAATATGCTGAGCCATCTGCTATGTGTTTAACTATTTGATTTTAATTAGCTGTTGAATAAGTTTTTATTTTATTTCTGGCTCTGTAGTGAGATTCAATTGTTATATCAGTCTGTCATGATCCACTTTAGGGTCTATATTGGATGGATATAAATATTACACATGCATTTCAGAGCTTGCCAGATTTTTACTACCAGTACCAACCAGCAATCTGAGTCTGTTTTGATGCTGGTTATTTCTGATTTCCTGATTATCCTCTTTCCAATCTTCAGTTAAAGGAAATCTCCCTCTCTCTCTCTCTCTCTCTCTCTCTCTCCCTCTCTCTCTCCCTCCCTCCCTCCCTCCCTCCCTCCCTCTCTCTCCCTCCCTCCCTCCCTCTCTCTCTCTCTCCCTCCCTCCCTCCCTTCCTCCCCCTCCCTCCCTCCTTCTCTCTCCGTCTCTCTCTCTCTACTCATTTCCCCCCCATAACAGAAAAGACCAACAAACACAATTAGCAAAGGTCGGGGCACAGGTTGATCTGCTGGGGACTACATAGAAATTGTTCCCAGCTATGGTCTTCTTCTAATCTTTTTTTTTTAATTTCTAGTCAAGCCAACTTGCTTCTTACCCAAATAGTACTAAATAGGGTCAGCCTTGCTTTACCTTAAAAGCAGGCTGAAAATCACCACCAGGATAAATGGACAAATAGTTTTTCTTTCTCGCGTTCTAATTTCCTGACTAAAATTCTCATTTTAAAAACATTTTGAAAGTCTCCATCAAGATATACTTTCTTGATGTCTTTCAGTATTTTTATCTCTGTTTCCCAACAGGTTCCCAACCAAAACAATCCATAATTCAGTTCTCTGCTGGGAAGAGAATCCAATCCCAAAAGATGAAGTAATAATTATCTAGGGTCCCTTAAGCCCTAGTGTGGTATCAATAAATTACAAAGCTTGCTGACTACCACAAGAACTAAGTGATTTATAGCCATCAAGAGTGTAGTACGCCAAACAGCATAATCATGTAACAGGCCTCAGACCTTGGGTGGATCACTAATTGGCTTCATTTGTCTTAGTAGCAGTAGTATTATTTCTTCAACTGACTGCATTAAAGCTCAGACATGTACATTCCCCTAGGACAGGGGTGTCAAATTTGATTTCATTGAGGGCTTCATCAGGGTTGTGTTTGACCTCGGAGGGCTGGGGTGGGCGTGACCAGCTTGACATTACTCATGTTGGGGTGCCTGTGGTGGCCCGAGCGCTCTGCCAGAGAAAACGGGTTCCCAAGCTCTGTTTTCACCTGCAATGGCCTCCTGCGACCCTCTGCCAGCGAAAACGGAGCGCAGGAGGGCCGCCCATGGCCCTCCAGAGCTTCATTTTTGCTGGCAGAGGCACCGCGGGCCGGTCCTGCACTATTTCCAGGGCAGCTCCGCGAGCCAGATCTAAGCACCCTGTGGGCCGGATCTGCCCCGGCCTTGAGTTTGACACTCCTGCCCTAGGAAATCCAGATTGTGAACAGATTGAAATTCCAGAACAACTTCTTCTTTTATCAGAACATTTTGAGGGCCTCACTTTAGCACTCATGTTGAGGTTTATTGCAAACCAGTTTAGGGAAATGGACGTTGATCCCTTATATACAATGTTTTTACAAATGGAAAAAGCTATGTGGCTGTCCCCAGTCGACACTCCATTATATGTCTTATTGGCTGTAATGCAGATATGGGTCAGAATTACTGGTACAGGTAGTCCTCGACTTAAGATAACAATTGAGCCCAAAATTTCTGTTGTTTAGTGAGATATTTGTTAACTGAGTTTTGCCCCAATTTATGACTCTTCTTGCCACAGCTGCTAATTGAATCACTGCAGTTGATAAGTTAGTCATCTGGTTGTTAAGTGAATCTGGCTTCCCC
The DNA here is from genome assembly GCA_023053685.1 of Diadophis punctatus similis. Lineage (NCBI taxonomy): Eukaryota > Metazoa > Chordata > Lepidosauria > Squamata > Dipsadidae > Diadophis > Diadophis punctatus. The sequence goes on along the minus strand of JALIGW010000006.1, from coordinate 55,084,433 downwards.
ATTGACTTTGCTTGTCAGAAGGTCACAAAAGAGTATCGCATGACATAGACACACAGCAATGCACCACTTCTGAACACATAACCACAATCTCATAAGTAATTTTCCAGAAAGTAAGATTCTTACTCCAAACAAGGCCAAAGTTATACAGTATCTGTTTTCAAAAGATTGGCAGACATTATACAAATATAATTTTGTATGTTTTGGTGTTAAGGCAGTGAAGCAGCCAGTCACTTGTACAACTTTATCATTAGCAGGACCAATGGCAAGGGATGTTTACTACATAGTTCAACAGATCTATAGCAGTGGTGGGTTGCTGCCACTTCGGACTGGTTCACCCGTACCGGTGGTGGGAATTTGCCCCTGCTCGCCAAACCAGCAGCGATGGCTGGCTGGCCACGCCCCTGAACTGGTCCTCCGTTCGCCACTTCCTGAAAGTGGCTTGGAAAGAACCCTCTGTGCATGCACGGAGGCTTCTGCGCATGTGCAGAAGATCATTTGCGCGATGTGATGGGGGCGCATGTTCGAACAAAGCGACCACACATGTGCAAAATGCGCACTTCCGACGTAATGTGAACCAGTAGGGAAGGTAAGAAGAACCCACCTCTGATCTACAGGTTTATTGGTTCGTTACCATTAGCCAAATGAATAAAACTCTGTTGATTAGACAAGAAAACTCTTTCTTTAGAGATTTCAATATTTTTGTTTGTGTATTTGTTTCATTTGAGACACAGATGATCAATTACAATTTGAGACAGTGTTAAAAGATTATAATCCTCGCTATCAGTTTCAGCAGCTGCAAACTCTGAGTAGATGAAATTAGTTTTCATTTGTTGCCCAATTGTATCCTTTGAGTAATAAGGAGTCGGATGTCTCCCAAGGTGAAAAGAGCATATGCTATAGCTCCAGAAGTATTCCCTCTCATCATAATGGTGATATTTTCAGTGGCCAGAAATCAAATCATTTTTTCTGATTCACACAAGTTACTAAGCCACGATATGATTTGTTTAATTTTTGCACAAAACGTTTGCACAATTTAATGTATTGTGCAAAACCATGCTATGGTATGTAAACCACACACAGTTTAGTGCAATGTTTAGGCCTAGCTAATTGTGTTTTACTCAGCAAAACATGGTCTCTGAGTAAATAAAATCCATGTACATAAAATATAGCCTTTTTTCAGATGAATTGGGACTTCAGCTCCAATGCTGGATGGTTCTTTTAAGTTTCATATTAGCTCCGTAGCTTTGCAAAATGTATTTCCTTTCTGGATGATCTATTGTTGCAAAGCTTAAGGACGATCTGCCTAATTAAGCAATAAATAACTCTTGCAGAAAAACGTGATGCATCACTTTAAAGCTACACATAATTCTGTTAGTTTAATTTGCAAAACCCAGAGTGAATAAAAGTGAGAAGGGAATAAAGCTGTGTTTTCCTTCCTGCACACAAAAGATATAGGCATAGATTTTTAGAATGTTTCGCATTACATCATTCACAATTGATTGTAGGTATTTAAAATACACCATTTTGTACTTCAGATCAACATATTAATGACTGTATGGCCATTTAAAAAATGAAGAATGAGACTTTGAATGGGAATTTATTCATAAGAGATTAGCCAATGACAAATTCCACTGACTTGTTCCCAAACAACCAAAAGAAAAGACTGTTTGAAGAAAGACCAGAGGAATCAATATATCTCAGTAGCAGTGCCTGAGCTCTTTTAAGTGTACCATTTCCTGACAATAACTGATAACTGAAAAGTTATAATTTCTTATAGTTCTTATAGTTTCTTATGATGAAATTCAGGGAATAAATGAAAGGCTGAAAATGGGATATTTCTATGTCTGTTGCCCAGCCATCACTCTACTTCTGTTGGAAAAAATATCCAGGTTCAGTTCCAAGCCAGAAGAAAGGCACTGGAGACAAAATGGAGGCTGGAGGCTGGTTGGAAACGGGGTCTATTTATTGATGAAGCAGAACCACCAAGTATATGTGATTCTGGATAGCTGATCACATGGAGTTGAGAGTGAGGGTTTTTATACCTCATCTTGGGCTTTGAATTTGAGCTTCCTGTTCCTGTGCAAGTACCTGTATTCTATTGGCTGTTGTCAAACTCCCATGGGGCCATGTAGGGGTCATGTTTGTCTGAGTTTAGTTTGGTTGACGTTTGGAGGGTGATGCAATGTCCTTAGGATATTGTGCAATGTAGTGAACTGTTGAAATGAGAATAAGATCTCATAGAAGCGATTTAGATCTTTTCTTGGAATTCAGACAGTTAGAAAATAAAACCGAGATTAAAATCTAATAGAAAATATTTATTTCAGTACAAAAACAATAAATCCTGAATAAACTACATTTTGCTGAGTAACACGACCGTTCAGGTCAACAGCTAAGTCAGAAGAGGAATTAATGGTGGTTTAGGAATGCACACATGCGCAAATAACATCATCTCACGTGTTCTGCTTATATTGGAATGTACCATAATATTAGGATAGGGGTGCATCACCCTGCATATACATATAACTGACAATATTCACTACGTGACATGAACTCTGTGTTTTAGTAGATTAATCCTATTATGTCCTGAAGGGTCATGTCTTAATCCCATCACCATGGAGCTGAAGGTCTTTTGTTTTGTAGATAGGCTGGCCCAGTCTTTCTTAATGGGCACAAAATATCTGCTGTGGGGGGCAGGGAGCTGGAGCTCTGAGTTTCTGTCTCCCTTAAGATTTTTTTATTTCTCTTTTAGGGGAAATATAATCCGCCTTTTTAATATTTCCTAAAATATTTCATTCTTCTAGGATAGGGGTAAAATATTTCATTCTTCTAGCATAGGGGTAGGTGCTAACTTTCTACATTCCTAAAAAAAAGTTTGTATCTTCTATTAGAGTTATTTAAGAGTGAAGCTCTCTGCCCTTTTCTCCTTTGGTAGCATATACACAAAAGGTGAATAATCTGAAACCCAGTGACTGCACAGATGCGGTATTAAACATCTACTTTGATTCTGTCCCTAAACATTGATGCATTAATGATCATGCTTATATGTACAAGACCACAAATTATTCTCATCCTCCTCCATGGGCACACTAACATGATTTTTTGTGTGTGTTATCTGCCTCCTAATAATCCCAATCTTAATCTGTGTACTTCCTTTTTCACTCTGTCTCTTTCTGTTACTTGGATTCCATATAAAACTTTACCTGTTGCCTTAACTAGTTAAATCATCTAGCTAAGTTTGTTGAAATTACAAATTTGTAGGAAATCTCATGGCTTCCCTTTTACCCCACCCTGATGGCCAAACTTGAGAAAATGGTGGGTTTAGGCATAATAAGCAAGGTCACCATTTAAAATCACCATTTTAAAATTGCCTTATGTTTGTCTATTATATAAGAACTTTGTTTATAGGGCTACCAGTAATACTTTGTATTGGAAAGCAAATTATTTAGTGGAAATAGTTTGGGAAGAGGTTGAATCAAGGTTTGCAAATACATTTGGGCTATCATTCATCTGTAACAAGTACATTAGACTGTTGGGACAGTCATCCACCAATTTGGGTTCATGAATTATCAATGCATTGATGATATTTGTTTATGCATCAAACTCTGGTTGATAGTGATGCCATCAACCTGGAGGCTGCTGATATCTCAATGGCTCAAGCTCAATGCTAGCAAGTGGGCCAAGTACTTGACTAGCTTTGGGTGTTTGGCCTTCCTAGTTCTAAGAACTTTTCATGTTTCATGAGACTGGACTACACAGCTAAGGATCTGTACATAATTTGGGACTCTTCCTGGACTCTCACCTGCTGCTCAGTTGTGGCCAGGAAGGTCTTACCTTAGCATAAGTTCAGTTGATGAGACAATTGCATCCCTTCCTGGATTAAGAGGTTCTCTTCTGGGTCACTCACGTCTTAGTCACCTCACAATTGGCCTACAGCTGTTTATTCTATGTGCAGGTGCCCTTGAAGACCACTGAGAAATTACAGCTGGACTAGAATGCAATGTCCCAAAAAGTGTTGCGCAATCTTCTCAGGTGAAATCATGGATTTTCAATATCCATTTGTATGTTTTATTGTGTTTCTTGATTTATTATCATATATTTATTATGTTTTAATTGCATATTGATCTTAACTGCTTTCAGAAAGATAGATTAAACAGCAAGACATAAGGAAAGGAAAGGTTCTTAAAATGTTAACATTCCTGAGCTCACGCTGTAATTCTTTACATGTGAAAAAAAGTCCCACAGAGCTGTATCGGGTTTATTGTCAGGTGAATGAATATGAGATTGCAGCCTTCAAAATCAATATTTTGATTGGGATGCCTACTGTATTTTAAGATATCTTTGACTACAGCAACCATAATGTTTATTTATTTATTTATTTCATTTCTATATCCTTGTATTTTAAACATCTGACTCTGGGAGGTGAATAATCATACATTTTGTAGTACAAAAGGCCAACAGGATTGGAGTTATCCTCAACTCTGAAGGGAGAATGTTCCAGAAGGCAGGGTTACAGCAGAGAAGGCACATTTCCTAGTCCCTGCCAGGCGATATTCCTTGGTTGATGGGACCTGTAACATGTACAACCTGTCTCATCAAATTGGATGGGTAGAAACAACTGGGGAGAAGACAGTGCCACAGGTAACCCAGTCCCAAGCTGTGAAGGTTTTTTAAAGGTGGCAACCTACACCTTGAATTGTACCTGGAATCATACAAGCAACTAATGCAGCTCATGCAGTAACAGTATTATGTGTTGAATATCCAACACTATTTACTACCTGTGCAGCCACTGTCAACCCTCTACATGGGGCTACCCATGAAAAGTGTTCAGAGACTTCAGTTGGTCCAAAATGCAGTTGCGTGAGCTGTGGTGGGTACACCAAGGTACACCCACGTAACATCAATTTTCCGCCAGCTGCATTGGTTGCCTATCGGTCTCCGGTCACAATTCAAGGTGTTGGTTATTACCTTTAAAGCCCTATATGGCACTGGACCAGGATATTTACGGGACCACCTACTACCACATATCTCCCAGCGACCGGTTAGATCTCACAGAGTTAGTCTCCTTTGGGTCCCGTCAGCCAAACAATGTCGGTTGGCGGGACCACGAGGGAGAGCCTTCTGTGTGATGGCCCCGGCTCTGTGGAACCAACTGCCACCGGAGATCCAGGCCATCCCCACCTTGTTGGCCTTCCGTAAAGCCAGACCTGGCTCTTCCGACAGGCGTGGGGATAGGGACCGCTCGGAATAATTTAAAATGGTCACCCCTTTTATGTGTGATTGGTCTTTTAACTTTATATGTATTTTTTAATGTTTTTATATGATGTTTTAACCTATTTGTTCATTCACATGTTTCTCTTTGTTGTAAGCCGCCCAGAGTTCCCTGGGAGTTGGGCGGCATACAAATCTGAATGAATGAATGAATGAATGAATGAATGAATGAATGAATGAACGAACGAACGAACGAACGAACAAACAAACAAACAAACAAACAAACAAACCCTGGAGCCATCTTTGAACGTCTTCAGGGTTGCCACAGTGAGGCTGGATGGAGCTGTGGGAAAGGGAGGGGGAGTAGAGATAGCTGGAGGGAAATGTAGCCAAAATAACATTCTTTCTTCTGGGAACCAAGAACACCCTCACCAGCACCTGGAGGGGTGTGGATGGGAGCCATCCGGGATGGGGAGAGAGACCTGATTGGGGCATGTGATGGTTGTGTGTGATGGGGGGAAAAACTTTGGATTTTGAACTGGGTGGGCAAAACCCGGGGGACTTCAGATTCGGGTTTTCACCAGCTGTGTCAATATGACATGCCTAATAATTCTATACTTTGAGAACCCTGACTTGGAGTTTTGATTTCATCTGGGCTGTTACTTGGAACCCAGACAGCCACCTTTTGTACCAGCTGAATCTTCCAAGGGCAGCTCCATGTAGAGTGTGCTGCAGTAATCTAATCCCATCATCATAAACCCATATACTAGGCCATACTGATTGACCCTGAATAGAATTGAAACATTTGGAAGGCAATAGATTTCATATTACCATATTGCTGCTTCAGTGTTTTTCAAATTAACAAAGCATGTTCACTATAAAAATAGGAAGGGGAAAAGCTAGTCTTTAAATCAATGTATAAACCTTCATAGATGGAAAAACACATTAATCTTAGCTTAACAAACCAGAAAGAGATTCCCAATTAAGTAGAGAACCTGTGGAGCAGATGCAGCAAGCGGCCCAATAAACCACTTCTATTATCCATCCGCTGGTTTTAAAAATGCACATTACAATAGATTCTTGTCAATCCTGTATTATTAGGACTTTTCTCATATTTACAGATACAGATTAACAGAGTAGGAAGGGACCTTGTCGGTCATCTAGTCCAACCCTCTGGCCAAGCAGACCCTACACCATTTTTGACAGATGGCAGTCCAGTTTCTTCTTGAAAGCTTTCCAGTGATGAAGTTCCCACAACTTGTGAAAATTTGTATCTTGTTAACAAGTTATGGCTGGGCAAAAATCATGGCAAGAAAACACGGCATGATTTTTATAGGAGTAAACAGGTTTTGGAAGCATAGCCAGAGAGAACCAGTATGTGTGAAGTTTTGGTGGGGAAAGGGAGAACGAAGTTTGAAACCCTTGCAGTGTCTGCGGTTCCAAACGGAACCTAAATGGATGAGGTTAAAAAAGAGTGACTCATTTTATATATGCTTGTATATAAAACACCGTCGGTTTGAGAAAGGTTGAGATATAAATTAGAGATATAAAGATGGCTGTTCTCATTAGCAACTTCAGCTACCACATAAAATAGATGGAGAAAGTGTTTACTGCTTTTCAGCCCAGGGGTTGTTTTTTTTCGTGATATGCTAATTTTGCCCATGACAATAATGGGAAGGGAAATTGATTAGCCTATTCCAAGAGTAGCAGAGTTGATGGGCCCTGAATAGGCTCTTTTTAGGGAAGGCAGCAGCTGACAGCTCTGCTGAGTTAATATGGGGATGTTCGTATTAGGATTGTGTTCTGAAATTAGCTGAGGATTGTCACTCACACATATAGCCATTTCTCTATAGCTGGCTAATTTAGTAGCCAAACCATCTTGTTCATGTCCTCGGAGAAACATTTTTTTCTCCTAGAATGTCCAATATAATTTAATATTTAATAAGGCAGAAAATGTGAACACATTTGTAGTGGTTAAAAAAGATAGGTGAAAAGAAATCTGATTTAAGGCTGAACTCGTGGCAAAGATGCCATAGAAATTCTTCGACAGTATTGCCAGTTGCTGATTATGGTGTTAATAATTTTTTTTTAAAAAAAAAGCTAGTAAGCCGTCGTCAGCAAAATTGCAAAGTGCAAACCTGTAGAAAATGCAGTAAGCACAATTTGATCAATAAAGCTGCTGCCTCTGAGTATAAATTATGTAGATTGCTTTCATTCTCTGTTCTCAATGAGGAATTAAAAGGTTAGCAAGATACAGGGTGTCTGGGAAAGTAATTTGCAGAATCCTCTTTATAAAAAAAACATTATTTTTAATTAAGTCTAAAATTTACAGGCTCGGTACATTTTAACTTTGCCATAATTTCTAATGCAGACCATAGGAAAGATATCTGGCTCTTATGTAAACAAAGTTCTGCCATTCTTCATAGAATAGTGGTTGGTATTTATATTTTCACACAATGGAAGTTTTTTTTTCCCCTGAAACTTTCTCAAGCAATACTGTAGACCAGATCTTTCCATGCCATCTACCCACAGCAATAATATCTAGATATTTCAATTGTTTAGCAAAATGGTGCGGTGGCCTTAGAGGTGAAGATGTTCTCTTCCCACTCAGAATGTTGAGAGTTCAATCCTAGGCAGTGACAGATGTTTCTTATCAGGGCGTAAAGAGAAAATATCTGCTGTGAACTTTGCACAGGTGTCAGGAAGGGCATCGGCCAGTAAATGCTCAGCTCTTTTACAGGGTCGTAAAAAGAAAAAAAATTCAATTGTTTAGCAAGAGCAATAATTTGGCTGCAAAAAGTACTGATGTAGTGAGGTGGGGTTTTTTTTCCTTTGCCTTTTTGTTATGGTTCTAATCATTAAATATGTGTCACGAACCTTAATCTAGAGAAAACTCAATCTTCTGTTTTGTTATACAGCACACTTCATTAAAAAATTTCCTTCTGCAAATCTTTAACTTTATCACAAACCCACCAAAGATTGTGAAAGGAAACAGCGTTTCTTTCATCTTATAGTAAGGGTGTCAAACTTGCGGCACCATGGTGGCGTCACGTGATTTTTCATGAGTTTTTTCCCCTTCGCTAAACTGGGTGTGGAAAGCATGTGACGCATCTGGCCTGCCGGCCGCAAGTTTGACACCCTTGTCTTATAGCCTCACCAACAATGCATGGAATTGATTGCATTGAATTGTATGCTTTAAGACAGGGGTGTCCAACCTTGACAACTTTAAGACTTGTGGACTTCAACTCCCAGAGTTACTCAGCCAGCTTTGCTGGCTGAGGAATTCTGGGAGTTGAAGTCCACAAGTCTTAAAGTTGCCAAGGTTGAACACCCCTGCTTTTAAGACATACTTCCAGTACAGCTACTGAGAAGAATCCTCCATTCTCCAGGCTGCCTGGTATTATTTTCTAATTCATTCCCCAAAACTACATCCATGTTTATGATAGATTCATCAAAATCTATTTCAAGAAAGATCAAATGGTTTTTTTTGAAATTATATCAATGGCTTCCATGAAAAAAAAATAACATATTTTTTCAATAATAGATGTCTATTTCCAATCCCATTGCTTTTTGTAATTTTCTAATATTTAATGGATTTGACACCACAAAAAAACAGGACACTTTAAGTTCTAAATATTGTTCAACTTTCTCTGCACTGCAAGGTATTGAATTTGTAAAAAAAAAATCTATAAAGTTTTTTTTCATTAACAAGTCAATTAGCACTTGTTAGTCTATTTCATAATGGAAAATATAACAAAACAATAGGTTAGAATGGGAAATTTTACTTTTTTCCTCTCCGAAATAGATTTTTATAAATTGAATGAACCAAACAATCATTTCAGACAAACAATGTGCTAAATGTGGAGAGATTATACAGATTTATTGCAGGCATTTTTTTGTAGAATGTTGTTGGTACACATTTCAGTGAGGAAAGAACCACAGTGTTTCCAGAACGTATATGTCAAACAAATGGGTTGAATTTCCTAACTATTTTTTTTCTACATTTGCAAACCTTGGAAATTTTCTCAAATGACTGATTTATTTCAGAAACAACTGCAGAATGACAACAATGGAATACTGTCCATGCAGGGCCTTGTTTATTATTTTTGTAGTCTGGTATATTCTCTGTTAATTTCATTTCTGATATAATTTCAAAAATTCATCTGATCTTACATGAAACAGATTTTGATGAATCTACCATGAAGATGGATCTGATTTTGGGGAAAGAACTGATGTTATGATCGCTGTGATCCTGACTCTCTGTTCTTATAACTTATTGCTTTTGGGTAGAAGAATGTATCATCTTCACAATAACCATAATTAAACAGCATTCAAACCAGGATTAACTTAACATGTTCTGAAGCCAATTAAGAAATCTACCATCCCCAAATCCTCCCTACCATTAATAAAACCATTAAAATCTGGGATCTACAGTAACCTGAATTTCTGCTAGATGCGTTTTTGTTTCAATAGAAAATAAGCAATCATAATGCTTAGACCAGATATCAGTTAGGAAATAGTACTTCGCTGCCAATTTCCCTTGAATCTTTGTACTGATTAGGCTAATGTGCTTAAGCATATTGCAACTAACATTAATAAAACAAGGGAGAAATGTTTCAAAAATGATGCATGAGTCAGATTTAATATGCTACATTTCACTGGGATACCATTGGGATTAAGTATTGCCAGGTTTTTGCCTTTAATTTACTTTCCTGCATCCTCAAAAGGTTTTTGATTTTCAGTGAACTTGGCAGAGTACACTTATCTTCAGGCAGTGAACAAGGAACAGAGAGCTAGCAATAAGAATACCTTGCATCCTTCTTGATCTCCAACTAACGAATACTGCACTCAATATGCCCTTTATCTACTTCAAAGATGGTATTGACTGAAATGGATTTAAGTTGAAAATAGCAACATGAAAAGAGACTTTTGCACACATAAAAATCTGGCAGTTAATTTGCCTTATTTGCGTTAGTTCAAATGCCATATGGCAATGATGGCGAACCTATGGCATGCGTGCCACAGGTGGCACGCGGAGCCATATCTGCCGGCACGCGAGCCGTTGCCCTAGCTTAGCTCCAGCGCCCATGTGCACGCCTGCCAGCTGATTTTCGGCTCAGGCGGAGGCTCTGGGAGGGCGTTTTCAGCTTCCAGAGGGCCTCCAGGGGGCCGGGAGAGGGCATTTTTGCCCTCCCCAGGCTCCAGGGAAGCCTACTGGGCCCATTGGAAGTCAGGAAATGGGACATTTCCAGCCTCCAGAGGGCTTCCGGGGGGGCAGGGGAGGCCATTTTCGCCCTCGCCAGGCATTGAATTATGGGTGTGGGCACTCGCACGGGTGAGATAGCACATGTGCACGTGCTTTCGGCACCTGAGGAAAAAAAGGTTCACCATCACTGCCATATGGTGGTTAATGAGATTGGCTCTTGATTTGGAGCTGTCCAGAGCAGAGGTAGGTTTCAGCAGGTTCTGACCAGTTCTGGAGAACCAGTAGCGGAAATTTTGAGTAGTTCGGAGAACCGGTAAATACCACCTCTGACTGGCCCCACCCCCATTTATTCTCTGCCTCCTGAATCCCAGCTGATCGGGAGGAAATGGGGATTTTGCAGTAACCTTCCCCTGGAGTGGGGAAGGAATGGAGATTTTACAGTATCCTTACCCTGCCACGCCCACCAAGCCACACCCACCAAGCCATGCCCACAGAACTGGTAGTAAAAAAAATTGAATCCCGCCACTGGTCCAGAGTTGGTTAGAAGATGGGGGAACAATATAAATGTTTTAAATTAATAAATAAATGTGAAGACAGAGTGAGCAAGCTTAGCTAGTATATAGGTCCACGAACTCCAACAAAACGGAAGTGATTTGTCAGGGCCTTTGGGGAATTTTTGTTTTGTTTTTACTTTCCTATCCAGGTAATAGCCATAGATTTCTTAATGGTCTCTAGCTCTAAATTTCCATACAAGAAATTCCATAATTTCTGAGTTTAAGCAAAGTGGAGCAGGTGTTGCAGGTGTATTAAGAGAGAGAGAGAATAAAAACAATCATTAAGATCAAGTATACATATGTCAGTTCCAAAGGCAAATCCAGGTTGCATCACAGAGAAAGTATAAGCTCTGTTATCAGAGAAAGAATTTTTAAAAATAAAATCTGTGCTTTATAGTTATGGTAATGAAGCTATAAATTAATGGTATGAAGTTGACCTGGTACAACACAGTAATACAGTATTTGATGCATTCTTTTTATCATATGCAGGATTTTATGAATGAACTTTAGCCATTCAGCAGAGGATAATTAATTCCTCTAGCCTTCCTCTGAAAGTGGGCCACTGTCTGTATTTCTCCTATTCAGGATGTCCCTGATTAATTCAGACACTGCAGTGGAAATGTGAAAGCCACATCGATTCAGATTAATCTAAAGTTGAAAAGCTTTGCTACTGTGGTCATATATTCCTTCCCAGGCATCTGACAAGCTCATCAGAGTCCAGCATTGCTCATTCTGACTCAGGAACTGCAATGGCAGCATCGTATTTCATCTAAAACATCTTTGTGGAAGTATAACTAATGATGGCGCAGTGGTTAGAATGTAGTATTGCAGGCTAACTCTGCTCACTGTGCCAGGAGTTTGATTCCTTCGATCCTGATCAGTTTATTTATTTATTTATTTATTTATTTATTGGTGTTTCTTATATGCCGCCCAACTCCCGGAGGACTCCGGGCGGCGTACAACAGAAAAGTTCAAGTTCAAGATTGACTCAGCCTTCTGCCCTTCCAAGGTTGGTAAAATGAGGACCCAGATTGTTGGGGGCAATATGCTGGCTCTGTAAACCGCTTAGAGAGTGATGCAAAGCACTGTGAAGCAGTATATGCTTAAGTCTAAGTGCTATTGCTATAATGAAGAAAGTCTCTTGGCCATTAAAAAAAACAAATAAATAAAATTTCATTAATATAGAGAAATTGTAGAGAGGTAATTCAATTATTAAGTTCACTTATAACACTAAAGTATTATATGGTTGACCAGGATTTGTTGACAAAAACAAAATTGGCTTGGTTCTTATAGCACAATAATAAATTGTGGTTGGCAAGCCACAATATTTCAGTTTACATAAATTTCTAAGATTAAAAGCTAACCATATAAGGGCTTAGTATGCAGTGCACACAAAAAAGGGGTGGGCTTCAATCACATGATTCTGGCTACAATCTTGACTTTTTTTATCCTCTCCCTGGGGTAGGGTTATGGAGGGGGAAATAAGAGGGTTATGGAAGGGGAAATAAGAGAAATAGGGTTATGGAGGGGGAAATAAGAGAAATGGACAAAAGTTTATATAGTGTGAAAAAGTTGAAAAGGGAAATGTTTTTGTACATGTCTCCTTAGAGTATAACCTAGAGTCATCCAGTGAAATTAAGTAAGAGTGAGGAATTCAGGAATCTCCTTTTCCTTAATTAAGTTGTGCAACTCACTGTCATAAGAAGTAGAGATGGCCATATTTAAAGGAATTAGACCCATTCCTGGTGAAAATCAATAGCTACCAGTAACAATAGCTACTGTAGGTACGTAATATCTCTAATATATTAGGCAGTAACCATTCCATCATCAGTTCCCAAAGAATGGTCACTGTGGGAACAAAAATTGGGGCTTGCAAAAGCATTTCCATATATTTATATCTCGGTTATATGATGGTACAGTATTATTAGTCTGATCATCACAATTTGTTTTATAGAATTTGACACACTACGCTTAATTCCTCCAGAGAGAGGGGAATATATATCTGTAGTTTCCCATTCCTGCCTGGGATTACTTTCTCACCCCATGGGAATTGCTCTTCATAATGAAAGTAATGTCAACTTTCTCAACTGCTTTGAAAACTTTTCTTTATTTAGTTTACCTTGATTTTTTTTGCATTTGTTGATAGCTAGATATTTAAATCGAAAGAGCGCATTAAAAACAACACGGCTGGATTACTGCAATGCGCTCTACATGGGGCTACCCTTGAAGAGTGTCCGGCGACTGCAATTGGTGCAAAATGCAGCTGCGCGAGCTGTGGTGGGTGTACCTAGATGCACCCACGTAACACCAATTCTCCGCCAGCTGCATTGGCTGCCCATTAGTCTCCGGATCCAATTCAAGGTGTTGGTCGTTACCTTTAAAGCCCTACATGGCTCAGGGCCAGGTTACCTTCGGGACCGCATCCTGCCGCATACCTCCCTACGACCGGTTAGGTCCCACAGAGCGGGTCTCCTCCAGGTCCCATCGACCAAGCAATGCCGGCTGGCGGGGCCGAGGGGGAGAGCCTTCTCTGTGGGAGCCCCCTCCCTTTGGAACCAGCTTCCTCCAGAGATCAGGACTACCCCCACCCTGCTGGCCTTCCGTAAAGCAATAAAAACTTGGCTCTTCCGGCAGGCAGGGTATGAATGAAAGTTATTTTAAATCTGGATAGTATTTTAACATGGTTTTTTAACAAAATTGTTTTTATTTGTTATGTTTTCTATACATGCTGTGAGCCGCCCAGAGTCCCTCGGGAGTTGGGCGGCATAGAAATTTTAATAAATAAATAAATAAATAAAATAAATAACTATCCGTGTTTCCCCGAAAATAAGACAGGTCTTATTTTCTTTTGACCTCCGAAATAAGCACTTGGCCTTATTTTCGGGGAGGTCTTATTATTTTTGAGTGTGGTCACTTCATGGCTGCTGCTGTGTTGCGCTGTGGCAGCGCAACACAGCTGCTCATCAGCTGTTCGCCCGAGGCCGTGCACGCGCTTCCAGCCATGCTTCCTAGGACTCTGCACCATGCCGTCGGCCCAGCTATGCCGCTGCAACCGGAAGTCCCGTCGCCTCCCTGTTCTTTGCTAATGGCTTTTGCGGCAGCCATTAGCATGACAGAAGGGGTGCAGTGGCTAGGGTTTCGGGAGCGGCCATTAGGTAAGGGTGTGTGGGGTGCGTGGGGCATGTTCCCCCCTCCCTTCCCCCCCTGGCCTTGCCTCCTCACCTCGTGTTGTTTGCGCAACAAGCAACCAGAGGAAATGTCGGGGACAGCCTGCACATGCGTTTAAATATTTTTGGGGAGGACTTATTTTAGCGCATGCGCTCAAAAGCCTGATTGGGCTTATTATCTGGGGAGGGCTTATTTTCGGGGAAACAGGGTAAGAAGATGCAACTAAGTAATGCAAAACAGATGATTGAAGATACTGTATCCCCATAGCTGTATAGCTAGTTCTCAACTTAGATTCATTAGTTTAGTGACCATTTGAAATGATAAAGCACTGGAAAAAAAGTGACTTGTGAGAATTTTTTTATACTTAAGACCGTTGCAGCATCCCTATGGCCACGTGATCAAAATTTGGATCTTTGGCAACTGTCCATATTAAGGATGGTTGCAGTGTCCCAAGGTCATGTGATCATCTTTTGCGGCCTTCTGACAAGCAAAGCCAATGGGGCAACCAGAGTCACTTAACAACCATGTTGCTAACTTAACATCTGCAGTGATTCACTTTACAACTGTGGTAAGAAAGGTCATAAAATGAGACAAAACTCACTTAACAAATGTCTCGCTTAGCAACATAAATTTTGGGCTTCATTGTGCTCGCACGTTGAGGACTACCTGTATAGGTTAGGCAAGGAGCTGCTCTAGATCCTACTTTGTTCAAAATATTTGAATGATCTTCAAAATATCGTAAATGAGCCTGAAAGGTTTTTTGACAAAACTCGGCAGAAGAAAGATTTGAGTTCTGATGCAGTGGACTCAGTGTATTTGTTAAGCAAACCGTTTGTCTTGTTGTAAGAACAATTTTTACTCTTTGAAAAGGTGTTTACTCTATGGAGGTGGTTCCATGATCAAATCATGGAATCAGCTCTAAGCTTCCTGTATTTGTGGAGTTTGTTTTATCACTTACTTTTATGGTCAACCCTGTAAAAATAATTCATCTTAATTTTCTTATAGTAAAAACTGCTGACATATTTCTGCTGATATAAAATCTCCAATATTAAAGCAATTTATCATCTCCTTTATAGAGCTGATATTTATAATAAGCCTCCTGATCTAGATCATGTGCACTTTTCCTACGTGGTTATGTTTGTGTCCCTGCATGAATTTCCAATGTGACCATTCTATTGGTGATGGAACATGTCTTGTAGAAGTTACGGTATGGTTGCTTCCCCTTGACTCTCTGATTTAAACTGCATAAGCTCTGGCCACCCAGAGCTATTGTCTTATCTCCATGCATTTGGTCACAAATTGTGGTTGGTAATTGAATTCATTATCTTCTGCAATAGAGTAGTAAATGTCTGGAACACTTTACCTGATCCTGTTGTTAGTTTTTCTAACCCCCATACCTTTTACCTTAAACTGTCTACCGTGGACTTTACACGTTTCTTAAGAGGTCCCTAAGGGGACGTGCATAAGCGCACCAAGGTGCCTACCGTCCCTGTCCTACTGTACCCATTTGTATGTACTCATTTTATGTGTCTATGGCTATGTTTTGCTTCTTTATATCCATTTATTTGTGCCATTTTTTCATGTGTCCTGTTTCCTTGCACTTGTTGACAAATAAAATAAATAAATTAAAATTAAATTAAATTAATAAATAAATATTGAGCTATCACTTATTTTTGTCTATCAGACAGGGTATAATGGCATTATCAAACCAAAGGCTTTATGATATCAGAAGTCCCTGGGATTTAGGTTAGATTAGAAAGTCAAACAAAAATGCCAAAGAAGTCATTGATATGTCTATATTATTGCAAAGAAAACTATGTGATCGTACCCATGCAGTCTCTAGAAGTAGACTTCATTTTTGTTTACTTTCTGAATTTGAATGGATAAGGGTTATAGTCCTCTTCTTTCTCTGTCACTTTTTATTTTAACTCTGAGGGAGGCAATTTAGTGTAGTGGTGAAGAAGGCACCAGGCTAGAAACCAGGAGACAGTTCTGGTCCCAAAGGTACTTTTTCAAAAGGCAATTGAACTTTTTCTTAAAGACATTTCGCTTCTCATCCAAGAAGCTTTTTCAGTTCTGCTTCTTGGATGAGAAGCAAAGCATCTTCAAGAAAACCCAGAAAGTCCAGTTGCCTTTTGAAAAAGCACCTTTGGGACAACCATGACTGTGATGACATAAAATCTCCATAGACACTGCTAGTTGTAGTCTTGCTTTAGTCATAAAGCCAGCTGGGTAACTTTGGGCCAGCCACTTTCTCTCAACCCTGAGGCAATGGCAAACTCCTGAAAAACCTTGCCAAAAAAACTACAGGGTCGTGTTCAGGAAGTCTCTGAAAATTAGACATGATTGAATGGAACAAAAAATAACTATAAAATATTTTCTCAAATGTGATTTTTCAAGAGGCAACTGGACTTTCTGGTTTTTCTTTGAAGATGTTTCGCTTCTCATCCAAGAAGCTTCTTCAGCTTCTTGGATGAGAAGTGAAACATCTTCAAAGAAAAACCAGAAAGTCCAGTTGCCTCTTGAAAAAGCACTTTTGGGACAACCATGAACCTGGATGACTGAGAATCTTCATAGATATAAAATATTTTGTGATTTTTAGGATTAATAGTATGCAAATACTATTGGAATGCGTTTATGCCAGTGGTGGGTTCCTACAGGTGCGGTCCACTCTATAGCACCGGTAGCGGCCCGCTTGTGACATCACAGTACCGGTGCAGTCGGTTGCCAGTGCCTGCGCGCTGCCATTTTTTTAAAAAAATTTAATTTTTTTAAAAAAATTTCTTCTGCGCATGCCCAGAAGCCGAGCTTCCGGCACTGCGCATGTACTACCTTCCTACCCCACAGTGAGTCCAAGCAGGGGAGGATGGCTGAGGGAGTGCGTGAGATGCTGAGAGAACAGGCGGCAGGAGCTATCTCCATTCCCCTCCCTTCAGCAGTCCGAGAAGCCACGAACACGCGGTGATGATCCTAGGCATTTTCGCACGTTTGAGGCTTCTCGAGCTGCTGAGGGGAGGGGGAATGGGCGGCAGGACCTATCTCAGTTCCCCTCCCTTCAGCAGTCCGAGAAGCCACGCCCACCCAGTCACATGGCTGGCAAGCCACACCCACAAAATAAGCCACACCCACAGAGTGGTAGTAAAAAAATTAGGAACCCACCCCTGATTTATGCATAAACTTTATAAATGCAAACAGTATTTCTCCGTTTTGTAGGACATGTGTAGAAGGGAGATTATATTAATTAGTTTTCCACCACCATGTGCTTTCAGACAACAGGGATCACAACATCCACACTTTGTTTAAATTAGCTTTCAGTAGCATCAAAATTTCACTACTCAAAATGCAAATGTTCTGCTAGATTGGCTAAAGTGAAAAGGGAGTGAGGAAGTCATTTAGATTTTTAAAATATATAGATGAAGATCCTGTTAATGACTAATATTGCACCCATTTAAGGCAACAGTCTGCCGAAGCAGACTGAAATTGAAAGAAGAAGAAGAATAAATACTTGTCGTTACAATTGGTTCCTAAATAGAATATCTTCTAATGACTGCAGCTTCTCAATGTAATTGGGGGAAAAGAATTGATGTCAGAAGGTCATGGAATTTTGAAATTCCTGCAGCAAATCTGGCATAATATGTTGGCAGCTTCTCAGTTTATCTAAGAAACAGTATAAAATGAGAACTTCTACAGTGGAAAGAATAAAGTTAAATAAACAATTTCCCCGCAGGGATGGAAACTCTGTGTTTTGAAAAAATGTCTTACCTAACTCCAAGGACCTTTCCCATCAAAAGGGATGATTCACCACTGAACCATGAGAACTGGTATTATATGTTGATCTATGACCAAAATAAAATTGATTGATAATTGATACTTTTGCTTCTTTAAGATGCATGGTGTTGTTTACATATATTGATAAAAGTACTACAGGAATCTCTCTAAAGTAACCTCTCTCCTTCTCTGTTTTACCTTTGAGAAAAATATATAATGTACAGACTATAACAATGGCATGACATTTCCAACGTAATAATTATATGAGAGAAAAAGAAAAATAGCAATCTCATGATAACATATACAATACATTGAATTAGTGGATGCTATGTTTTATTCACTATATTTTACAGTATGTTTTATTCACTAAATTTAGTGAAGTCCATTTTTCCAATAACTTTAATCGTGATTTTTTCTTTTCTTTTCTTTTCTTTCTTTTTTGAAGACCCATGTTTTCTAAGTTCCTCTTGCTCCTATAAACTTACCCAATGCATATTCATTATGCCGCTGATCCCTTTCTTGTTTTACTAATGAAGTTAAGCAATATAGCAGCCTATATACCGGTAACTGCAAAAAAAATCTACTTCTAGCCTGAATCATCCATTTTTCAGAACTCTTGAAAAACAATATACATAGAAGATTGATACAAGGTACTCAGAAAAATGAATTAGCATCCATCACCGTAAAAGGTTTTCATTCAGGAAACTTGGAATTTTTCCCATTTAATTCCTTTATTATCTTATTCTTGAAAATAGCATTATTAACTGAAACAAGAAAACATTACTTCTGTTTAGCTTACTTTGCTTCTGTTTTGAAAAGAGATAGGATAAACATAAATTTATGGCCATATCTCTTCCCTGATTAAGTCCTTTTCCTATTGTCTATTTAATGATTGGAAATGTGCTTTTTTCCAATGAACTTAACAGTTTTTAAATCACCAGGTATTATGTTATGATATTTTCAATCCTTAAATTGGATTGTTCCAATTTTTGGCTTCAAAGAATCTTGTATATCAAATCCATTTGCTGATTACTTCAATCTTAAGCCAAAAAAAACCCATGTTGCAACAAATCTAACTAGTGTTTCAAGAATGTAATCTGGATTTGTACCATTTATTAATGTAATGATAGATAAAACAACAAGGTTGATCCAAATTTGTAGGGAATGCAATATTGGATACCAAAGTACTGACTAGTTCATCTCAAATCTTTCTGTGAGAGTTCACTCTCAATCATTGCCAATGCTGGTATCCTTTAAAAAAAATCTCCATTGTGCATTGTGATCCCTACCAGAGCCCAACCAACAAGATTTGGCTGAGGCCTTACATGATTGAGAACAAATAAAACCACTTCCTCTAAATTTACGAAGTAAGATAGAATATTCAGTCCATAAGTGTGCTATTGTAGCTTCATTGTCCATTACTATAGTGGACAATGACAAAACATGGTCCAGTTGACCGTAAAAGAAATTGGTATGATCCCTCTTTCCTAATACAGTAGAACCTCTGGTCACGACCATAATTCGTTCCATAACTTTGGTTGCAACCTGATTTGGTCGTGACCAGTAGTGGGTTCCTACCGGTGCGCTCTCCGCCTTTCTTCGCCGCTGAGCCGAAGACGCTGGCGGCGTTTGCGGCGCGGGGCTTCCCCCGCCCGCTTTCCCGGGACGCCGGGATGCCGCCATTTGCGTTCTTCTGCACTCTGCGCAAGCTTGCAGAAGCTTTTCTGCGCAAAGTGCAGAAGAACGCAAATGGCGGCATCCCGGCGTCCCGGGAAAGCGGGCGGGGGAAGCCCCGCGCCGCAAACGCCGCCAGCGTCTTCGGCTCGGCGGCGAAGAAAGGCGGAGAGCGCACCGGTAGGAACCCACTACTGGTCGTGACCCAAACTTAATGCAGTGGCCACATGGGGTCGCTGTTGTTTTTAAACAAACAGGAAATTTGGCGCTTACAAAAAAATGGCGCAGAAGGGGAAATTGGCTGTGGTCCTGTTTGATCACCACCCAAGTATGTGTTTGTGACCAGATTCAAAACTTTTGTGAATTTTTTGGTCGGAACCCGATTTCGTTGTAGTCAGAAGCGTTCGTGACCAGAGGTTTTACTGTACACAGAAGTACATTCAAACCCTTTATCATTAACGTCAACACACACAGAGAGAGAGAAACACACAAACATATACACAATACAAGCAAGGACAACAGTTTTTTTAAAACCAAAAATCAGCTATTCATGGTAGCCTATCACTCTTTTTAATGTATTTAGAATAGAATAGAATAACAGAGTTGGAAGGGACCTTGGATGTCTTCTAGACCAACCCCCTGCTTAGGCAGGAAACCCTACATCACTTCAGACAAATGGTTATCCAACATCTTCTTAAAAACTTCCAGTGTTGGAGCATTCACAACTTCTGGAGGCAAGCTGTTCCACGGATTAATTGTTCTAACTGTCAGGAAAATTCTCCTTAGTTCTAAGTTGCTTCTCTCCTTGATTAGTTTTCACCCATTCTTGTTCTGCCCTCAGGTGCTTTGGAGAATAGTTTGACTACCTCTTCTTTGTGGCAACCCCTGAGATATTGGAACACTGCTATCATGTCTCCCCTGGTCTTTCTTTTCATTAAACTAGACATACCCAGTTCCTGCAACCGTTCTTCATATGTTTTAGCCTCCAATCATCAATCATCTTTGTTGCTCTCCTCTGCACTCTTTCTAGAGTCTCAACATCCTTTTTGCATCGTGGCAACCAAAACAGAATGCAGTATTCCAAGTGTGGCCTTACCAAGGCATTATAAAGTGGTATTAACACTTCACGTGATCTTGATTCTTATCCCTCTGTTAATACAGCCTAGAACTGTGTTGGCTTTTTGGGCAGCTGCTGCACACTGCTGGCACATACTTAAATGGTTGTCCACTAGGACTCCAAGGTCCCTCTCACAGTTACTACTGTTGAGCAAGGTACCACATATACTGTACCTGTGCATTTTGTTTTTCTTGCCTAAATGAAGAACCTTACTTTTTTCACCATTGAATTTCATTTAGAAAAATTAATCCCAACACATTAAGAAGTTGAAACTCGAGACATGAAATAAAACTAGAGAAAAATAGAGCTCTTGAAAATGCATTATAAGGTGCCTTCCAGAGAGAGATCATCTTACAGGAAATAGGCCAAAGTAGTTTTGCAGAATTTTTAGAGCTATACTCACATGATACACTAAGCTCAAAAGATATAGTTCACTATGTAGTCCAAACTCAATCTAGTCGTTTGGGATTTCAGAAAACCAGGAACCACAAACCTTGGATATAAGTCACACTTTCAGAAACTTCAAATAGCAGACATTTTTTCATTCAGGTGACATGATCAGCCACCAACTTTGCTTAAGTAGCCAAGAGTGAATGGAGTGAAAATTGGGTGTAAAATGAGCATTTAACTGTGTAATACAAACAGAACCTGCAGCCTACATATCTTATTATTATATAAATTTCCACAGATTCTAATTCAAGCCTACACTATCCATGTTTTATTTGTACCGTTAAATCCCCCCCCCCACACACACACACACAGACACAATGAGTGAATTACAAGCCACCTAACTGAGTAATAAAGGTTTCTGGCCTATCATTGCAGCTTTATAAACATCTGATCATTGCTAAAAATTGGAGAAGCAGGAAACATGTGCCATCAGCATGTTGCTGAATCTGGCATAGACAGATGTTGTTTGATGGTGTTAAAGGTGTTGTCTCAGGATGTAAACTGTTCCAAGTAAAGCTGCTTTTTGCAGCTGAGTGATGGTGAATTTGTCAGTGCATAAGCACACCATTTGTCAGTGCATAAGTACACCAGGGTGCCTACCGTCCCTGTCCTAATGTTCCCTTATATTCGTATCCATTTCATGTATTATGTTTATACTTATATCTGTTATCTAATACATGCCTGACGAAATAAATAAATAAATAAATAAGTTCAGATGTTCAGGAATTTAACCCAAGGGGGCTATTACTATTGCTATTATCTTTTCTTTCTTTTGCTACAGTTATTCTTATTCTATTTGCAGGTCTTTGTATTTTGTGATTTTCGTTTCTATTCTGCTTCTCCGGGTATTGCAATATGCACTATCCAGATATTTTTGTCTTTCTTATTGACAGTTTTTAAATCTGGAGTGTTATGTGGCAGGTGTTTGTCTGTTTGAATTGTAAATCCCCAGAGTACTTTAGCTTATTCATTTTCTACTTTGTGATCCCACCAGTTCTTGCTTGCAGGGAAATGGTATTTCTTGCAGATATTCCAATGCAACAAAGTATATATTTGAATCATTTTTTAAAAGTTTTTTTAGGTTCACAAAGCATGATAAAATATTTGTTCCTGTTGTACACATTTCCAATATATATTTGAGATGCCTTCGTATATTCTGAATAATTTCTCTGGCAGTATATACTGATAATACATCATTTTGTAAAAATTCCCTTTGAGATCATAATGTAAATCTAAACACCTTTAACCATGTATATCCCCACTGATCCATATTCGTGGTTATGGTTGTGTGCAGTTAAAAGCAAATGAAGGAAAGCTTTAAGTGATCAAATTTTACTCTTTAGCTGCAAGTTAGCAAGGAAATTAAGACAGCTTAATATTCCAGCACCGTTGGAAAAACCCATATTTTAGGATTGTAAGCAGTAGTGGGTTCTAAAACCCATTGCTACCAGTTCGCACGCGTGCTTACACATGCATGCCACATTTCTGTGCATGCGCAGAAGCATCCTGGGTGGGTGGGCGGAGCCTCCCACAGCTGCCACTACCGGTTTGCAGAACTGGGACGAACCGGGAGCAACCCACCGCTGATTGTAAGGGATCTAAGAGACATGATGTCTAATATTAACCTTGATTGTTCCCTGAAGGTTACTTAATGAGTTGCCAAGTATTGTCTATACTATCTGGTCAGGAAGAAGGTTTTCTCCATCCAACTGGAAAAGTCAGAGATGAAATTTTTGCATTTAGCTCATGTGCTATAGCCCTGAATTACAGAACTTCCCATAAGGACCAGAGGTGGGTTCCTGCCGGAGCTGCCCAATACGCAGCTCTGGTAGGGAGCGGCAGATTTCGCAACCGCTCCGGAGCCCTCTCTGCCGGTCCACCCTGCGCGTCGCCATTTTTTTTCCGTGACTTTCAGTGATTTTTGGGCGATTTTGCTTCTGCGCATGCACGGAAGCAAAATTGCACCAAAATCTCACGAGGGGACGTGCACGCACACGTGATTTCAGCGAGATTTTGCCTCCGCGCATGCGTGGAAGCAAAATCGCACCGAAATCTCGCACGGGGGTCCTCTCGCGAGATTTTGGCGCGATTTTGCTTCCACGAATGCACAGAAGCAAAATCGCATGAGGGGGCATGCGCGCGTAGCGAGGGGGCACCTCTCTGAAGCATGGAGATGCGCGCACATGGCTCCAGCAGCGAGGTAAGTGAGCAACCCGCCCCTGATAAGGAGTATATCATTTCCTCATGGGTTTAGTTGTCAAATATCTGTGGAAAGCAAAATGTTTTTCTTCTGTTTAAATGATGACACCAGACAAAACAAATTGTTAGCAGATAACAAAAGGGCCAAGTGAAATGAATGGGAAGGGAGCTTTGATCAATATTCAGATTTCTTAAATTGAAATGTTATATTTTACTTCAATGTTTCCAGTTTGTCTTCTCTACAAACAGGTAATCCTCAATTTGCAACTATTATAAAACTGTGTGCCATTTCCCCCTCCCCTGGTCACATGATCACATTTCAGGTACTTGGCAATCTGTTCACATTTACAAACAGATGCTAAGCACCCTATGATCATGTAATTGCCATTTGTAATCTTCTCTACTGGCTTCCCCAGAAAATCAATGGGCAAGCCAGCAGGAGAAGTTGCAAGATGATAAGATGTGGATTTAAGGTTGGTTCCCACAGTGCACCAAATGATTTCTCCTCCTTTCCATGCAGGAGGGGGAATCTTCCCATGGCCTGAAGAAACAAATCTCAAATCTGGAGAAACCACTAGTGAACACCAGCTTTCTGAGCCTTCCAGAATGATGGAGAAATTTTGCCAGATTGAGGTTCCTCCAATGTGCCATTCCTCTCCTGGAGGGTAGATTCCTTGATGCCCTGGAAAAATAGGCATCCAATCTGGGGAAAATGCTAGTAAATCCTAGCAAATGCCATCATTCTCACAATCAATTCTACCCAATTCTCCCTGTGGCTTTTCTCATCCCATCTGGGAGCCTTATGTTCTCTACCTGGCACTCCACTTAACTGGGAAAGCCAGGATTGAGGTTGTTGAGCTAAGCAGTCATGTGGCATCTCACTTGGTGACCCCTTTGCTTAACAATTGATATTCTGCGCTCAGTTGGGCATGGAGGACTATCTGTTAACCCTATTGATTCTGAGGGAGTTAACTTTCCATGGAGCATGCTTAGACTACTTTGTATTTGTATTTGTATTTGTTTATTTTGTCAAGCATATATGATTATAAGCAAAGTATAAACAGTAAAACATGATTGAATATATATGTAATAGTACAAGCATGAATAAGAGTAAAAGAGGTATAAATATATGTGTACATTAGGACAGGAACGGTAGGCATGATTGTGCGCTTATGCACGCCCCTTACCGACCTCTTAGGAATGGGGTGAGATCGATGGTAGATAATCTGAGGTTGAAGTTTTTGGGCTTTGGGGAAGAAACTACTGAGTCAGGTAAAGTGTTCCAGGCATTGACCACTCTGTTGTTGAAGTCGATTTTTTTGCAATCAAGTCTGGAGCGGTTTACATTAAGTTTATATCTATTGTGAGCTCGTGTATTATTGCGGTTGAAGCTGAAGTAGTCGTTAACAGGTAGGACATTGTGGCAGATAATTTTGTGAGCTACACTTAGATCAGATCGAAGGCGGTGTAGTTCTAAATTTTGAAGTCCCAAAATTTCAAGTCTGGTTTCATAAGGAATTCTGTTGTGAACAGAGGAATGTAATACTCTTCTTGTGAAGTATCTCTGGACATTTTCAATTGTGTTAATGTCAGATATGTAGTGTGGGTTCCAGACTGATGAGCTGTATTAAAGAATCGGTCTAGCAAATGTTTTGTATGCTCTGGTTAAGAGTACAATGTTATCAGAGAAGAAGCTACACAAGATTAGGTTAACCACTCTTAATGCCTTCTTTGCTATGTTGTTGCAGTGGCTGAGCTAAGAGGAGGTATGAAATGGGAACTCTGTCTAGAATATCTATGTAGCCCAAGAGGGAGAAGTCCAACTGCTTTGAATGCCGTTGAACCTTATCTAGTTTCACCCAAGTGCAAACTGTTAGTCTGATAATTGTGTATAGGCTTGAGCAACAAATCAATTAATTGAATTCTTCACATGTGGACTTGGTAGTTCATCCCCGACAGTAGCCTAATGTCCAGACATAAGGCAGCAAAGAAAAAAAAATTTAGAGGCAAATTGTTTTAGGCAATTTCCTGTCTTCCCCTATATATTGGTGGGTAATCTCATTAGCCTTTGCTCACTAAAAGATTCTTTGCCTCCAAATATGCTCTTGGACTAGAAGAGTTTAAAATCCAAAAATATTTACATCCAGTTCAAATGTTTGTCCAACTATTACCGGTATAATTTCAGTTTTTTATGTCTTAAATCATCATTTATATTCAGTGATTTATCTTTGCCGTCAAGGTAATAATGCCATCCCTTGATAAATCTATTAGAACAATATCACCACAAAATTAAATAGCAGCTGTTCTACGTTTTTATATGATCTGCAGGGTTTTTTTTGTTGCAATTCCATCTTTTGCGAATTTAATAGGTTGGCTTACGAAGTGATATTTGCTTCAGGGATATTAAATCTGTTCCTTTGTTCTAGGATCCTTTTTTTTCTCACTTTTTATCACATTGATTAATTTGTCCTCAGTCTTCCAGCTTCTTAGACACCACCACCCCATATTGTGGATTTTACCAAATGTTGTTTTGGAATCAATAAACTTAATTAAGATCGGATTTGTCAAGCAACGACTTTTTCAATAAAATGATGGAGACAAAATATAACTTTACAGCCTATATGGGCAATATTTGTCTATTCGGTATTGCATCAGAGCTGTTTCAATTCAGCTTGCCCAGAACTGAAATTATTGTTGCTCATTTCTAGTTTAAATCTTTATTTTCATTTGAGTAGAATGTAAATGTATCATCTCTTGGACAATGTGGCATTCATTCATTCGCTTACCTTTCCTTCCTTCACTCTCTCCACGAGAATTGTTTGTAAAACTTCCTGTTCTCCAGCACAATGGTTATGAACTGTTTTAGCATTGTTAGGATGGCTTGGACCAGAATAGCTGGGGAAAGGATAATAATGATCCAATATGCCTAAAGGATTCATACTGAGAAATAAGTAAAGGTAAAGGAGTCCCTGTGGATTTTACTCCACTAGTTGTAGCTGACTATAGGGAGCGGTACTCATCTCTGTTTCAAGACCATTGAGCCAGGGCTGTCCAAAGTCATTTCCGCAGTCATGTGACCGGCATGATATACAGAGCGTTGTTACCTTCCCACCGAAGGTACCTATTTATCTATTCGCATTTGCATGCTTTCGTTGGCAGCAGCTTGGGTGAGGATGGGAACTCACTCATCACGTGATGCTCAGGTCTCAAACCTGGGCTGCCGGCTTTCCAGCCAACAAGTCCAGGATCTTATTGAGCCACCATGCTGCCCTTATATGGAGAAATGCTACTGCAATTTTTTATGGATTTCTCAGAGTATACTGTATGTACACTTCACACTACTGCAATGCGCTCTACATGGGGCTACCCTTGAAGAGTATTCGGAGACTTCAGTTGGTGCAAAATGCGGCTGCGCGTGCTGTGGTGGGTGTGTCAAGATACACCCACATTACACCTATACTCCGCCAGCTGCATTGGCTGCCCATCGGTCTCCGGGTACAATTCAAGGTGTTGATCATCATCTTTAAAGCCCTACATGGCTTAGGACCAGGTTACCTTCGGGACCGCATTCTGCCTCACACTTCCCTTCGACCGGTTAGGGGCCACAGAGTGGGTCACCTCCAGGTCCCGTCAGCCAAACAATGCCCGCTGGTGGGCCCTAGGGGGAGGGCCTTCTCTGTGGGGGGCCCCGTGCTCTGGAACCAACTTCCCCCAGAGATCCGAACTATCCCCACCCTGCTGGCCTTCCGAAAAGCCGTCAAGACATGGCTCTTCCTGCAGGCAGGGGGCTGAGACTAGTTCCATCTGAGCTCTCCCCCGTATGTATGTTGGTGAATATTTCTTTTAACTTTTTTAATCTTTTAAAATTGTTTTAATCATTGTTTATTGTTCAGTGTTCTTGCACAATCTTGTACGCCGCCCTGAGTCCCTCGGGAGTAGGGCGGCATAGAAGAACCAAATAAATAAATAATAAATACCTAAATGGATTTAACATTTAATTTCCAATTATGTCACAAAGATTGGATCTGGAAGCAAATGCCCAGGATCACATGGAAGAGAATGAGAAGAAAGAGATTCTATATAAAACATGTCTGGATTATTAACCATGCAATATTTTTAAATAATTGAAGTACAGATAGCCCTCAACTTACAAGCATTCATTTGGTTGACCGTTCAAAGTTACAATGGCACTGGGAAGATAGACTTATGACCATTATTCACACTTATGACCGTTGCAACATCCCTATGGTCGCACAATCAAAATTCAGGCACTTGGCAACTTGCATGTATTGATGACAATTGCACTGTGCTGCAGTTATGGGATCAACCCAGCTGGTTTTAACAGATTAACAGAGTTGGAAGGGACCTTGCAGGTCATCTAGTCCAACCCCCTGCCCAAGCAGGAGACCCAGGGGCAGGTTGCTCTCTTACCTCGCTACCAGTGGAAGCAAAATCTCGCCGGAATCGCACACACACGCGTGTCCCCTCGCAAGATTTCTGCGAGATTTTGCTTCCGCGCATGCGCAGAAGCAAAATTGCCCAAAAATACAGCACCGGTGCGAGCGCGTGCAAACAGCACCATCTGCTGGCCGCTACCGGTACTGTAGAGTGGGCCGCACCGGTAGCAACCCACGTCTGAGGAGACCCTACATCTGCCATTACCTAGGATCAAACTCACAACCTCCTGATTGTGAGGCGAGAGCTCCACCTCTAGGCCACAGCGAAGCAAAGTCAATGAGAAAAGCCAGATTTGCTTAACAACTACATGATTTGCTTAACAACTTTGGCCAAAAAAAAAGGTCATACAATGGGGTACAGCTTACTTAACAACTGTCTTGCTTAACAGGGAAATTGTCTATACTTCCATTTCCATCTAGTTTGTACAATTATCTCATTTTACCAGAAGGTCTTCTGTTTTGTCAGAATCCCTAGGAACTAAGGTGCAGAAAGAATTATAGATATCTCTAATAAAAGATTCCAGGCGGCTTTTCCAAATTGATGAGCAAAGAGATATAAAATCAATTGAAGCTTGTAATACAGAGTGGCCATATGTTTCTCTTCATATTTTGTAGGGCTTGTACAAGCTGATCGATAGAACCAATTCTCATAAAGTCGAAATTGGTAGCATCAAGAAAATTGTCTTTCAAAATGTAACTAGCCTTTTGTTTATATTGTATTCCATATCTATGATAATTATTTTGGGAAATTTGATGTACAAGAATCCAGTAGCTGTTTGGGTGGGGGGGACTCAAGATTTGTAATGATATTAGAAATGGGATATGGAATGGAAAAAATGTCATGTTTCCTGGCTTCGGTTAAGTCCTCCACTCCTCTACTCGCAATAGAATACCTTACACAACCAGACTTGAAATCCTGGGCTTACAAAGCTTAGAACTACGTCGCCTTCGGCACGACCTAAGCATAGCTCATAAAATTATCTGCTACAGCGTCCTTCCTGTCAACGACTACTTCAGCTTCAACCACAACAATACACGAGCACACAACAGATACAAACCAGAGGTGAAATCCTCCCGGTTCACTCTTAACTGTCGGTCGTTGCAGAGCCGATGGAGCCAGTGGCGCTCGCGGCACGGGGCTTCCCCCGCCCGCTTTCCCCGCCTGCCTGGACGCCACCATTTGCGTTCTTTTGCCCTCTGCGCATGCCGAACGCTTTGCGCATGCGCAGAGGGCAAAAGAACATAAATGGCGGCGTCCAGGCGGGCGGGGGAAGCCCCGCGCCATGAGTGCCACCGGCTCCATCGGCTCTGCGACGACCGACAGGTAAGAGCGAACCGGGAGGATTTCACCCCTGATACAAACTCAAAGTGAACCGCTCCAAACTTGACTGTAGAAAATATGACTTTAGCAACAGAGTGGTTAATGCCTGGAACTCACTACCTGACTCTGTGGTTTCATCACCAAACCCCCAAAACTTTACCCTTAAACTGTCCACTGTTGACCTCACCTGATTCCTAAGAGGTCAGTAAGGGGCATGCATAAGTGCACCAGCGTGCCTACCGTCCCTGTCCTAATGTTCCCTCTTATCAGTACCCATCTTATGTATATAAACAATGTTATATCTATGTATATTACCAACACGTACTTGACAAAAATAAATAAATAAAAATAAATAAATATTTCTTCCAAATAACACTACTCAAGAATCAGCATTTCGTAGTATCCCTTTAAATTTCTTTATTTATATGTTCTCTATGCCACTCATTACACAATTATAAAAACAATAAATGAAATAGAATCTAAAATCAGACTAATTTATTTCTAAAGTGTTTGGGTCCTGCTCAGAATATATTATTGTAATTAGGCAACTCAGCACAAGGCAAGTTCAGGAGCAAGACCTGCAAGATTATTTCAGTTTAACCTGAAATCAAAAAAAGAGAAAAGAAAATATATTAACCTCGAAACCCACTTACACTTCAGAAAAAATGGAGCTGAAATGTTCAAACCATTTTCTTATTTAATTATGAGATGGGATTAAGGGAAAAACTGACGCTTTAAGCATCCTTTTTCAATTCCAAAATCTTTATTTTAAAAAAAAATGGATTGGAGAAACCTTTAAGGGACAAAAGCTATAGTGTCAGAAATGACAGCCAGACTCCTCCAACCCCTAGGATTAGCAATAGCCCACAACCATAGCCACACTCCACCAGGAATTATCCAGAACCAAAGACAAGATATAGAATGATGAAAGAAACAATATAATCTATAAAATCCACTGTAACCATTGCAACCAATGCTATGTGGGACAAACATCACATTGATTAAAAACCAGGATCCACGAACACTGGCTGGTGGTTAAATGCCACGATCCCAAATCCTTAATCTTTACCTCCATCGATACCGAACAGCACCAGTTCAATTGGAGCAACACAAAAATCATTGGCCACGCTACCACCTGTCACGCTCGTTCTTCATATTTAATAGATTAACAGAGTTGGAAAGGACCTTGCAGGTCATCTAGTCCAACCCCCTGCCCAAGCAGGAGACCCTACATCTGCCTCTACCTAGGATTGAACTCACAACTTCCTGATTGTGAGGCAAGAGCTCTACCTCTAGGCCATAGCTGCTGGGTCTATTTTTGCTCCACAAGCAATTCCATCAACAAACACATTGACCTACAAACATACATACAGCCTACGAACCCCACAGAATCCAATTCAACCACACAGCCAACCAGAGACAGCACCGACCCTCAACCAACCCATGCAACCCCACCCACCAGCAGTTCACCTCCCAATGACCCTGACCTGATGTAACCTCCCTATCACAAGACCCATCACAAGACTCACACCTGACCCATCACAAGACCAATCACAAGACCCTCACTCAATGCCCCCACACCTGAAGCCCTTATAAACAGAAGAACACTGACACTACATCCCCTAAACTCCACTGAAGATGTTACCTAGCCTGGTAACGAAACATTCAGATACCAACCCACAAGCTTGGAGAACAAACCTTCACCCTCATCCTATACCCGAGCTACAGACATTCACCACTATTGCAGATGTGCAATAGTCCCAGATATTAAACAATGTACAGTATGTCCCAAGTAATCAATGACACTTTCAATTACTAGTCAATTGGAATAAATTTAGGTAGTCCTCAACTTATGACCACAACAGAGCCCAATATTTCTGTTGCTAAATGAGACAATTGTTAAGTAAATTTTGTGCCAATTTATGACCTTTCTTGCCACAGTTGTTAAGTGAATCACCGCAGTTGTTAAGTCAGTAACACAGTTATTAAGTGAATCTGATTTCCCCATTGAATCTGTTTGTCAGAAGATCGCAAAAGGGGATCATAACTATGAATTAGTGACCCAGCATCTGAATTTTGATCACGTGACCGTGGGGATGCTACAACGGTCGTAAGTGTGAATAACAGTCATAAGCAGTGATGGGTACCTACAGTGCGGTCCACTCTATAGCACCGGTAGCGGCCCGCTGGTGACGTCACAGTACCGGTGCGGTCAGTTGCTGGTGCCTGGGCGCCGCCATTTTTTTAAAAAAAATTAATTTTTTAAAAAAAATTTCTGCACATGCCCAGAAGCCGAGCTTCTGGCACTGCGCATGCGCTGCCTTCCTACCCCACAGTGAGTCCAAGCAGGGGAGGATGGCTGAGGGAGCGCGTGAGACGCTGAAAGAATGAGCGGCAGGAGCTATCTCCATTCCCCTCTCTTCAGCAGTCCGAGAAGCCACGAACGCGCGGTGATGATCCTAGGCATTTTTGCACTTTCGAGGCTTCTCGAGCTGCTGAGGGGAGGGGGAATGGGCAGCAGGACCTATCTCAGTTCCCCTCCCTTCAGCAGTCTGAGAAGCCACGCCCACCCGGTCACATGTCCAGCAAGCCACACCCACAAAATAAGCCATGCCCACAGAGTGGTAGTAAAAAAATTAGGAACCCGCTCCTGGTCATAAGTCACTTTTTTCAGTGCCATTGTAACTTCCAATGGTCACTAAGTGAACGTTTGTAAGCTGAGGACTACATGTTTTTAGATATTTCCTGTGTTGCATGTTTCTCACATTGAAATGAAGAATAAAAACAGACTCTAAAGATAGCTTTTCTTTCTACTGAAGGATGCTTACTTCAATATCTCAAAAAGGAACATGGGCCTAAGAGTTTTACAGTACCGGCGAATAAAGGGCTGAACCAGTTCAATGTTTTTAATTCTTTGTGTCCTTTCCCCAAAGCATTTCCCGAGAGGATGTTTTGCAATGAAAGGCCATTTGATTCTTCCTGATGTGCAGCTATACTGTTCCTATGGGGGTTTGAAGTGTCCCGATTTACAGTAGACAATCCTTTGGTTGAAATTAAAAATCCTTTGGTACAGATTAAAAGTAAAGAACCAAAGAAGAGAGAGCACAGGATACCCAGTGATAACGGTTAGTCCCAGGAAGAAAAAATATGGAAGCTTCACACACACACACACACACACACACACACACACACACACACACACACACACACGATCACTTCCTACTCAGTTTGATAAAATAAAATAAAATAAGCTTTTGGAATTCTACTCGATGGAGTGAGGTGTTCTTTCCCTTATTTAGCTTTCGGGAGAAGTGTCTGTCTAAAAGTGCTGCATTTTATGTCCGCAGGCTTTTTTGGGTTTTCTAAGCTTTAATTAAATCTCATGAAGAAACTCCTCCCACTGGGCTGTTGTTGTCTCTCTAAGGAGGTATCTTACCCTTGGGCTTCGCTAGAGTTGATAGAAGCAAACAAGTTCTGGCTTACTCGTTTTTTAATTACGTTTCTGTAAGATACAAGAAGTGGGGGCCCTTCTGATGCAAATGCTTGACTTTAAAAGTTTGAAACCGAGACTCACACACATGCATTTGGTACATAATGTACGAACTGATCTGTGTGTTATTACAGCAGCAATTTAACTAGAGAGTAGATTCATATATTCGGGCCAATATCATCTGCTGACATCACCATTTCATCAAAGGTTTCCTTTCCTTCATTTTTCTTACAATTATGAAGCTACTGAAGTTAGTCTCTGATTTACAGCCACAATTCAGCCCAAAATTTCTGTTGCTAACTGAGACAGTTAAGTGAGTTTTGCTCCATTTTACCACCTTTCTTGTGACACCCGTTCAGTGAATCACTGCAGTTGTTAAGTTAGTAGAATAGAATAGAATAGAATAGAATAGAATAGAATAGAATAGAATAGAATAGAATAGAATAGAATAGAATAGAATAGAATAGAATAGAATAGAATAACAGAGTTGGAAGGGACTTTGAAGTCTTCTAGTCCAACCCCCTGCTTAGGCAGGAAACCCTACACCACTTCAGACAAATGGTTATCCAACATCTTCTTAAAAACTTCCAGTGTTGGAGCATTCACAACTTCTGGAGGCAAGTTGTTCCACTGATTAATTGTTCTAACTGTCAGGAAATTTCTCCTTAGTTCTAAGTTACTTCTCTCCTTGATTAGTTTCCACCCATTGCTTCTTGTTCTACCCTCAGGTGCTTTGGAGAATAGTTTGACTCCCTCTTCTTTGTGGCAACCCCTGAGATATTGGAACCATGCTATCATGTCTCAACTAGTCCTTCTTTTCATTAAACTAGACGTACTCAGTTCCTGCAACCGTTCTTCATATGTTTTAGCCTTCAGTCCCCTAATCATCTTTGTTGCTCTTGTCTGCACTCTTTCCAGAGTCTCAACATCCTTTTTACATCATGGCGACCAAAACTGAATGCAGTATTCCAAGTGTGGCCTTACCAAGGCATTATAAAGTGGTATTAACACTTCACGTGATCTTGATTCTATCCCTCTGTTAATGCAACCTAGAACTGTGTTGGCTTTTTTGGCAGCTGCTGCACACTGCTGGCTCATATTTAAATATGATGTTAACTATGATGTTAAATATGATGTTAACTTTTTTGGGTGGATTTTTGTTATGAGGCATAGCTGTCAGTTAGCGGTGCGCTGTTGGCTGTGAATAGTGCTTAAAAGATGAACTGTTAGAATTAGTAACTGTGAATGAAATGAAATGCCTTATTGATTTTCAGGCACAAACATATTTTATAAATTGAAAATGCAGTTGTTTCCCCAAATCTAGATGAATGTACCTAACGCTTCCAGACTGACCTTCCCTTTACATGAAGGGGTCCTTTAAGGATGTGCCTTCTAGTTCCCACCCCACAAGATTCAGGTCTTCATCTATAAAGAATGAGTGGCACTATTAAAAAAATATGACATGTAATGCTTAACTTATAACCATTCATTTACTGACCATTTGAAGTTACAAGAGCACCCAAAAAGTGACTGATGGCCATTTTTCACACTTATGACCATTGCAGCATCCCCACAGTCATGTGATCAAAATTCAGATGGTGGCAACTGTTATTTATGATGGTTGCAGTTTCCCAGGTCATGTAATCATCTTTTGCGACCTTCTAACAAGCAAAGTCAATGGGAAAGCCAGATTCACTTAACAACCGTGTTACGAATTTAACAACTGCAGAGGATTACTTTTGTGATCTTCAAAATCAGCTTTAGTTTACACACACACACACACACACACACACACACACACACACACATCTTTTTGTTCCACAGATAGGATATGACAAGGAAGAGGCATTTTTACCAACCTAATACGAATGCCAAAAATAACCTCTTTATGTTTGCCCTTCTGGGTTTCCTTCTGGGTTTCCTTACCAGGAAGAGCCAACCAACCAATCTGGGGAGTGGGATTTGATATCTACCTGCTTCTAAATCCAGAATTCAGTGCCACATAATGACTGTGTGGGGCCGTGTTATTCTCTTCAGGGTATCTGAAATTACTTTCTGGGAAAACAGAACAAGTGAAATGCTGTGATGCATTTTCAAACGCATATGAGATCATTTTATAACCACAGACAGCTTGTACACTTCTGTTGTTTATGAGACAGTGATTTAGTGCTAATCAGATTGCATGCTTCAAAATGTTAATTGCTTGACTACAGCGCTTGAGTAGGAAAAAAGAAAGAAAATCTTCTGTGTTATCCCCACATGGCTTTCACTTGCCTTGAACTAAATCAGAGGAGCCCTTCCATTATTCACCTCTGTGGGTGAGATTCTGTTGACCAAGGGCCTAAAACTATATCGTGAAGAATATGGGAATCCCTCCAACACATGATTTTGTTCCCATTTCTTGTTGTTTTACAAAAGAATGATATAATTTTCTCACTTTCCTCCAATTCACTTCTTAATTCCAGGAAAAGGGGGTGGCATCATATTATGGATTTATTAAATTTAATTTTTACATGACTCTTAGAAAAGCTGAGAGTGCTTTTTTTTAAAGGTTAACATAATTGGGATATACATGAGATATAGAGCAGGGGTATCAAACTCACGGCCCGCAGGCTGGATGCATCACGTGCTGGCCATGCGCACCCCGGTTTAGCGAAGGGGGAAAAAGTCCTGATAAGTCATGTGACGACGATGTGACGACGTGAGTTTGACACCCCTGATATAGAGCAACAGTCATATAGTCCACAATTTTGTTTGATTTGGTTTCTATTCGTAACTTTCGGTCGGGGTATAAAGCTTAAACTTTGGCTTCAGTCTGCAGTCAGTGGCGGGTTGCTCTCTTACCTCGCTACCGCGCGCATTGCCACAACATTTTTCTTCCGCGCATGCGCAGGAAGCAAAAAAGCCCAAAATTTTTGAAAAAAAGATGGTGACGCGTGACGGACCGGTGAAGACGACGGACCGGTGTTGCACGCAAATTGCGTAATCGGCCGGCTGCTACCAGTGCGGTAGAGTGGACCGCACCAGTAGGAACCCACCACTGGCTGCAGTGCAGCATAGATACATGCCGGTTGAAATCCTAAGATTCAGATTCAGCGTTAGGATGCAGAAAACAAGTTTCTTAAGAACTGCCAAACTCTCTGCATTTAACTAAAGGCTCTGGGAACACACCCACAATTCACCACAGCCAACTTGCCACAGGACAAATTAACAAATGCAAAAGTTAAATTAATTTCAAGCAAACCAGGGCAAATAATACATGAAATAAAGACAGTCAATCCAGAAATACAAGAGTTACAATAATTTTGACGAAAACATAGCCACCAATAAAAAATAATTGAATGAAACAATTAATACAGAGTTGAATTATCCTGCAGTGATAATTGGCCATGGCAAGTTGGCCACGGAAAGTTATCCTAGATCCCCCTCTCAAAGCAGGTGTGAAGGACCAAGACACTATGCAATTTGACAGCTGCGGAGAAGGGAAGAGCTGAAAGTAGTCAGGATTGCCAGGCATTGATATCAATGGGAAACTAGTTTGTCACTAAAGAACTTCATGAGAAGTTTTGCTGTCAGGATTTGGAGCAGCAGACTTAGAAGCACATTGGTTCAGCCAGTTGCTAACATAAGAGCCTATTTCAGAGCACCAAATCCCCATGTGGAAAAATTCTTGCTATATAAATCTTAAAAGGAGGCTCTCAAAACTAAGAAAACTAAGTTGTGCTAATAACAATAATTGGGTTTTTCAAGTGTTCCTCTGAAAAGCTGAAAAATACTATCAAAAACCAGATGTGCAATTTGGGAAATGTTGTGTTTGGATAATATTTATCAACATGTATCAATTTTGTAATAGCCTGATGATACTATTACGGTACAGAAATGGACGCTTCTTTGCTTCTGTTAAATCTCTACTTGAGATGCAGTTTATTTATCTGCTCAGTCAAATAACTCATTTTTGGTCATTGGGTATTGACAATAATATTGCTGTTGCTTTGGGTCATGAAATAATGCTAATAGCTAGCAATTATAGGCATGTTGTTCAATTGTAGGGGGTATGCAGAGAATTCCCTTCTGCATGAATTCCCTTCATTTCCAAATCAGAGATTATTAGTTTTGGGGATTTATACTTTTAATAGAAAGTCACATGGTTGTGGATGGTGTTGTAAGAATTTGGTTGTTTAGTCATGTACGTCCTTTATGAATGAAGAAAAGAAATAATCAAAAAAAATTATTCAGAACTGAAACACCCTAGTAATTTGAACAGAATTTATTATGCTATTTTTAAAATTAAAATAAATTATAATATGTGGATATTATCTTCTGGTTTCCAAAATTGAGCTAATTCGCTATGAGGGACTCTGAAAATATTCAAGATGGCAGAGTTTGGATGTTTAGCAGCCAGAAGAGTTATTCTCACTGGTATTGTAGAAATACATATTATAATCAAATCATTATGCATAAGGAAGAATTCACCAGTGTTCATATTGAGCAGGAACCAAATCATCAAATGCCAATTATATGTTTGTTAACAATATGAGAGTTAAATTATCCATCATATGCTACCAACTCAATACGCTGAAGATCTGAAGGCTATTCCTGTATGCAATAGCATGCACATAGGCTGTTCCTTGTGATCAAGAACCTGCATGCATAAATTGGTTGGAAAAGCCAATAGGAATGTACTGAAAATAATGTGGACACACATTTCCCTACCTGTGGCCTTTGAAGAGCTGGGTGGCACCATCTTTGACAGTTTATAAAAGAAAGACATAGATGACATATCTTTTCACATAAAACAGGTACATATTCTAAAATGTTAAAGTACACTTCAAACCAGTAAAAATCTTGCTCAATTCAGCCAACTTGTCATGGCCCCATCG
Source organism: Diadophis punctatus similis (assembly GCA_023053685.1). NCBI lineage: Eukaryota > Metazoa > Chordata > Lepidosauria > Squamata > Dipsadidae > Diadophis > Diadophis punctatus. The sequence goes on along the minus strand of JALIGW010000006.1, from coordinate 55,046,941 downwards.
GAGCCCAGTTGGGAGGAGAAGGAGGAGTTGGAACTGGGACCATCTGACAGGGAGGGCACGCCTCCCTTGGCATGTTTGGAGAGGCCAGGGGCTCAGGACAATGTTGTCCTGGGCCCCTCAGGCATTGGGGGAGGTGGCCGACCAGACAGAGAGGTGCCTGCCTGCACAGACACAACAGGGGAGGATCGGCTGCTGACAGGCAATGGTGCCGATAGGCAACAGATCTCCTCTGATGAGGAACAGCTGCGTCCTCTACTGATCCAAGGGCAAGGAGAGTGGAGCGTAGGCAAGTTCAGAGAAGGGCTGCAAGGCTAGTCAGGAAGAGGTCACCCCATCCTTCCTCATAAGGAACACCTGGAGTGGAGTAACTTAAGGAGAAGTCATGAGGAGTTAGTCTTTGACAGGGACAATTGTTTCAGAGGTGGGTTTCAGCAGGTTCTGACCAGTTCTGGAGAACCGGTAGCGGAAATTTTAAGTAGTTTGGAGAACTGGCAAATACCACCTCTGACTGGCCCTGCCCCCATCTATTCTCTGCCTCCCGAGTCCCAGCTGATCAGGAGGAAATGGGGATTTTGCAGTAACCTTCCCCTGGAGTGGGGTGGGAATGGAGAGTTTACAGTATCCTTCCCTTGCCATGCCCACCAAGCCACACCCACCAAGCCAAGCCAAGCCAAGCCCACCAAGCCACGCCCACAGAACCAGTAGTAAAAAAAATTGAAACCCACTACTGAATTGTTTGCTTTGGCTTTACATTCCCTCGGCTTTGACTTGTGCCTGTTGCTGTTTGCATTGCCTTGCTTCAAAGATTGCTCTTCACCTTTTGTCTTGGCCCTTGTCCTTGTCTTGTGGACTGCTTTTGGCCTTTGCTTCACTGTGCCTTTGTAACTGCTTCTTGCTTTGGATTTTTTCTTTGCCCTGAAGACTGCCATTGTCCTGTGCCTGGACTCTGACTTGTGGACTGGACTTGGAACCCTGGACCTTACCCTGTGAGTGTACTCCTACTCTAGGGACTTTATTTGTAGTATAGGGGTTGTTGTTTGGGGAACTGAAGCAGAAGTGGGTTCCTGCCTGTTCCTGCCGGTATGGTTAATAGCTATTGTTCGGTGCAGAGCCGAAGACGCTGCTGCCATTCGCGGCACGGGAGCTTTCCCTGCCCGCATGGACGCCACCAATTGCGCTCTTTTGCCCTCTGCACATGCAGAATGCTTTGCGCATGCACAGAGGGCAAAAGAACGCAATTGATGGCGTCTATGCGGGCAGCGGCAGCGCCCGGGGAAAGCCCCGCGCCGCGAACAGCAGCAGCATCTTCGACTCTGCGCCGAACAACAGCTATTAACCATACCGGCAGGAACCCACTACTGAACTGAAGGTGGCTGCCTTCAGGATAGCGCAGGGGTAGAGGCTTACCAGGTGTTGGATGGCCATTTGCTGGACCATTTGTTGAGATAAATAAAGGACTCTGTAGAGGCCTGCCTTGCCTTGACCACCTGGGTCATAACACAACTTTAAACTTGTTATCCAAGACTCAGAAGATCTTACAGTCCCTATAGAAAATGCAGTATCAGATTTGGGACTCAAGCTGTTAGTTATCAAAACTTTACCGACAGTACACAGTACACAGTTTATTTATATAATAATAATATAGATAAAACAATGCTGCAATGCACAAGTTGTTAATTTTCATGAGCTAATTGTGCAATGGCCAAGCATTGCACAAATATCTGCATGGATCATGAGATCCTTCAGCTTCTTGCAAAATGATGATCAAGTCAAGCCATGAACTATTGTATCGAAACCATCATTTTTTTGAAGGCCACATCAGGAAAGTAAAGCTAAAAGTAAAATACAAGAGCACCACCTTATGGTTTTAACCTGATTTATCTAAAATCTTTGGTCCTGATTATGACTGCATTCCATTTCGTCTAACCACACAAAGCACTCAGACCACAACAAAGCACAGCAAAACAAAATAAATAACAAAAACAGATCCTCATCATCCTCGTCATTAAACCCCTTGTTTTCTTCATTCATGTAAAGATAATTTAAGAAAGAAAACTTTTGTTTGGAATCAAATTTTATTTCATACTTTACAATCATATTTCATAATTTAAGGGGATTGGAAACACAAAGGAGGAGGTGCAATTCTAATTATCTAACTAAAGCAAGACGATATGTGTCTCATATTGACTATTTTTAGCTATAAATCTTATTCTGCAGTAGTGTGGGCAGCCTCAGTAATAGAGTAGCATAATAATTACAATCAACAGTGCTTTGATTTCGAATTTGGCTGAGAATTTTCTGGAAGCTCGTATCAGAAGCTAGTGATGAATGGGACTTATAAGTCCTAGGAACATTAGTGTGGTTTGTGTGGCTTGTGCACTCCCCATTTCTGATAAGGCCAGGTTCAAATTATCTCCATCACAGCATTTTATATATATTAATTATGGATAAAGAATGAATTATGAATCTTGTTAATAAAAAACAGCAGAAATGTTTGCAGGGCTGCTAAATAGCAATGCTCAAAATATGTGCAACAACATTATAGTAATTTAGAAGTGCAGAGAAAAAAATGCCATGATATGTTGGCACAAGAGTTCTAAAACAGTGTTTCTGAACCTTGGCAGTTTGAAGATGTGTGGACTTCAACTCCCAGAATTCCCCAGCCAGCAACGCTGGCTGGGGAATTCTGGGAATTGAAGTCCACACATTTTCAAACTGCCAAGGTTCAGAAACACTCTTCTAAAGGGAAATGAATACCATGGTTCAATCCAAAAATCTAAAAGATTAATCTTTACGTCCTTTATAAACGTAACTTCCATTCAATTGTATTGTTGATCTTCCTGATTGTACTGTACAGAGCAGGGGTGGGTTTCACCCGGTTCAGACCAAACTGGTAGCGACTCATCACAATGATGTCACCAAACCGGATTGGTCGGTGTCAGTCCATGGGCGCCGTCATTTTTTTTTTAATTTTTTTTAATGTTTGTTTATTTTTTTATTTTTTTCCTTCTGAACATGTGCAGAAGCTGAGTTCCGGCACTGTGCATGCGGTCACCATCTTTTTTTCGGCTTTGTTTTTTTTTTTTTTCGTTACTGCGCATGCGCGCGCACGTGAGGTACACCCACGTGGCGCGGGAGGGAGCGAACCAGCAGCGAGGCAAGTTGGAACCCACCCCTGGCACAGAGTAAAACCTTCCCTTGTCCCCCCCCAAAAAAATTCTGTGAGTCTTCTACATTTATATTTGAAATTTGGCCAGAAGGCATCAGCTTTTCCTGCTCCAAGCAGTAAAGCATTAAAAGCAATGATGAGATTTTCCTTCTCATGTTATAAGAAGTTTCTTTCGTGTGATGGAAATATTACTAGCCTGGGGAACAAATTGGGGAAGGGGAGGGGAGGGGAGGAAGGAGGGTGGGAGGGAGGGAGGGAAGGAGGGAGGGAGGGAAGGAGGGAGGGAAGGAGGGAGGGAGGGAGGGAGGAAGGAAGGAAGGAAGGAAGGAAGGAAGGAAGGAAGGAAGGAAGGAAGGAAGGAAGGAAGGAAGGAAGGAAGGAATTATTTCCATAGTTTTTTGTTAACAAAGACATTTTGAGAAAGAGTAGATGAGTTATTGGCAAGATTATGTTCATTTTCTGATTAAAAAAATGACCACCCTAGAAGAATTTGTGGCTCTGACAACATTGCTGTAGGTAAATACACCTTTGCTATATCTGCTGTTGTGTTACAATAGTCAATAATCGGTAATGTAAGTGGGAATTATTGAGAAGGGGAAATGTCATTGCAATATTAGTTTGGAAAGGTCATCCAACCTTGGATTCTAATATCATTTGTAACTGTCAGAATTGTTGTGCCCAGGGTGTCTTTGATAGGAAATTGAAGATAGTCCATTTTTCTTTAATTTGGGGTGCATTTACCAGTTAGTCATGTCTACCCAATTCCATCTGCATAATAGTATCAGTCTCTGGCTAAAAAGGGAATTGTTTCCTGCCAATAGGGTTCTTCACTTCTTAAATAGTATAGTACTACCTGCAAATCTTTGGCCACCTTGGGAATACAGTTAAGAGGAATGGGGAGCACATCATCAAGTAACAAGAGTAGATATTTCATCCTCCTACAAGTTCAATGAAGCTCCTAATAACATAAAGATGTTTTGTGTACTGTAAACTCAAACAAACTCCTTGTTTCTTTAACTTAGAATATACAATACAATATCGTACCTTTCCTAGAAAAGACACATCTCAGATTTAAAAATGGCTCTGCAAACATATGAATGTACAACTGGTTACACTGCAAACAATTTCTGAGACTATGATCTACATTCCTCTTATTACAGAGCTTTATGCTTTAAAAAATAGGCTGTTCAACATAAGAACCCTAGACCTTATCAGAACCAATAAGTCTATGCCAAATAATTTAGCCTGTAACATCCTTCCTGCCCTTTACACACTTCAATTATCTTCAAAGCCTAGTAACTACAAATGGCATTCTGACATATAGTACTTGCTGAAATATCTGCTCTTGAAGTACACTTAGCATGCCATTTAGAATATGTCATTAGGGACAAGCTTCTTGTAACAAGCAAGTGTTCCCCTAATATAAAGATGAGTCAGGATCGTGCTAGACAATGAGATTTGGTCTCTATCAATGCCATTTTGCTTTATCATGCTTTGTGGTATTTCCCTGCTTGAAAAGATCCCACATTGGGCATTATAGTATTGTGGAAAAAACTGGGAAGGCATAGAATTGCCAGCAACATGGAATGCATCTGAAATCAATATTTCATACAGGGTTTCCTTATACTGCTTTTCAGACCATCATTGTTCCCCTAATGCAGTATACAATAGTTTGTTTTGCAGCTTTATTGTGTTTGAACATGCCCAATTAGTCATCCATCTGGGGGCTTCATATCACACAATGTTTCTGAGTATGTAGTTGTATGAAAACTCAGCGAGTGTGACTAGCAAGTCATTGTGATGGTAAGGGCAAAGCTAATAAGCACATAATCATTCCCTCAACAGCTGAAGTTTCGACTGAAAGGACTACACTGGAGTCAGGGGCGGGTTCCTAATTTTTTTACTACCACTCTGTGGGCGTGGCTTATTTTGTGGGTGTGGCTTGCCAGCCATGTGACTGGGTGGGCATGGGCCTCGGGAGCTTGGCAGCAGCCGGAGAAGTGGGGGGACATTGCCCACCCGCAACACAGCCCCCCGCAGCGGAAGCAGCAAGACTGCGGCAGCGGTTCTTCTAGGAGGCTCCATCCGGCCTGAATGCTTCTCCCCATTCGATGAGCCTAGGCTCCTGCCGCCCATTCCCCCTCCTCTCAGCAGCTCGAGAAGCCTCAAACGTGCAAAAATGCCTAGGATTATTACCGTGCGTTCGTGGCTTCTCGGACTGCTGAAGGGAGGGGAATGGAGATAGCTCCTGCCGCCCATTCTTTCAGCATCTCACACGCTCCCTCAGCCATCCTCCCCTGCTTGGACTCACTGTGGGGTAGGAAGGCAGCGCATGTGCAGTGCCGGAAGCTCAGCTTCTGGGCATGCGCAGAAATTTTTTTAAAAAAAATTTTTTTTTTAATTTTTTTAATGGTGGCGCCCTGACACCGGCAACCGACCGCACCGGTACTGTGACATCACCAGCGGACCACTACCGGTGCTATAGAGTGGACCGCACCAGTAGGAACCCACCACTGACTGGAGTACAGAAAGGCTATTTAGTCCACTGTTTCAGATGTCAAGTGCAAGAGAAACAGTCAGTGGTCAGGATCAAAAGCAGCAGAAAGTACTTACAGCAAAGTCATTAAGCAAAAGCCTTGTCAATATTCCAAGGAAATGAGATAATATTGGCATTTAAGGTCCTGGAGTTTCTATTTCTGGCAAAGATCAAAGTTTTCAAGAAATAAGACTTTCAAGGTTTCAAGGTCAGACTAAAGAAATGTTCTAACATTTAACTTATGTGAAGTAAAGATATTTATATTGAAATCTCCTGTCTCTTACCTGTAAAGAACTAGTGCTAATTAAAATGTATTTTTTAGAAATTGAGCAAATCCATCATTTATTCCCAAGTAGACTACTACTTCCCAGGCATTCTTTCTTAGAGTCCATTTTTCCCTCTCTGCTATTTGGCTCTTGATCCAGTGATATCATTGTTCTTGTATGACAAAAACCATCTCTTGGCACCTGAATCATGTCTAGGATTGGAGAGTTGGTGCAGTAAAGAATGGTTGTGCACAATCAGTGTTGGGTCTTAATACAGTATAACAGGATAGAAGACTTTTTGTTCAGTTCCTTCAATCCCATTTTCTCAGTGTGGAAGAGAACTTCTTTAGAAGGTCCAAAAAGTACATCTTTCAACCCTTTGGACCAAAATAGTTTTCAGAAAGAAAATGTGACCTTCAGAAAAGATGGTCTCAATGCAATAGAAATAAGGGAGGGAAGCAATCCTCTGAAGTAGAATTGCACTGAAAGATGTTGAGAAGAATAAGTGTTTAATTGTAGTATACAGCCATTTCAAAAAGCAAAATACCTTGAGCCAATCCTGGGGTGTTTTCAGCTACGCCTGAATGTATTTTGAACTCCAGAAAATTAAAGTTATTGGAGCTACACAATCAGATAAATGACTCAACAGCATTAAAGGAGGATGCAACTTAATGGAGCCTGAGTAAACAGCATTGGGAACACTATTTACATTTTTACAAATACATGTCATTTTCTGACCATGCATAACTGAGTTCTTATAATCATTTTACTGTATTAAACAATGTACCTTTTGAATTACATTGGGTCCTTGTAAGTGTATCAAAGAATGTAGTCAATAGTATTTTTTATTTACATTTTTACCCTACCATCATACAAGACATAAATAATATATAGTACAGCAGTTGCATAGTCCTGTATAGAAATTTAGCTGCATGCTAATTGTAAGCTAATTTGAATGACCAAAGAAGAGAATTAAGTACATTCATAGACAATAGTTCTATCAATAGTTACTAATATTCGTCTATATAGAATGTCTGAGTTCAAAGCAGAATAATAATCAACAATGGGAAAAGGCCAATGTTGAAGATACTTGATTAATCATTGTGGGGAATAAACTAAGGGACTAGATCTGTATTGCACTAAATGTTGCCTTCTACATGTATTGCTACTGCAATTCTCAGATTTCCTAGTTACAGTTCTCAGTGTTTACATTGTTTGGGAATTCTGGGAGTTACATTCCTGGGTGGATGATGCAAAAGGCTGTTAGATGAATCAAAACATTTTTCTATATGAATGAGCCAATTATATTGAAGAGGCCCCAGTAGCAAAAATATGCAACTCTGAGAACAGATCAGTGACCCATCTGGACCAGCATTCTGTCCTATAATGTGTGTTAAGGAATTAATTGCAGAGTCCAGGGTTTACGTAGCGGAATGGGTGGTTGTGGTTTGATATAGTTAATAATTGATAACGTGTTGTAGAAAATAAGCTTTACTTAAAATAAGCAGCACAATAACATAAACAGTCCATTCTTTACTTATCTCCAGTAGAATACCTTGAATTTATTTGTACATTATAGATTCTTTAGTCCTTCACACACAGTGAGCAATCAACAATTAATCAAGCAAACCTCTGTGTGTGTGTGTGTGTGTGTGTCAAGTCAAGCCAAGCTGCGTGCACTCCTCTGCATATGCGCTTTCTTGCTCTCTCTTTATAGTCATTAGCAAACAAACCTGGATTCATTTAAAGCAACATTGACATATTCTACAAACTTGAATTTACAGTTTTACTTTTTTATATTAGGAAACCCAATCTGGTTAGTCATAACCTTGACAATGTGGCTACTTACATTCCTAAACATTAACAAAATAGTGATTGCCTTCTTTCACTTTTGCTCCCTAGCACTGATGATCTTGCTTAAATAAATTTACTTATTCACTTTACTAAATTTACTTATTTACTTCAAAAGAGAAGAAAGCTGAAGTTATAGCTACGCTTCTGCCAAACAAAACATTATATGAGAAGTCACATATGAACATCTTACACCAAGGGTGTCAAACTGGATTTCTTCGAGGGCCAGATCAGCATTGTAGTTCTCTTCCGCAGGCTGGCCAGTGGGGGAGATGGGACAGACACCTCCTGAAGCACCCTGCCGGCCAAAATGGGACATGGCACCCTGTTTTTGGCCTGGACAGCCTCCTGCAGCACTTTGCCAGACAAAACGGGGCGGGGGCATGCGCGCCCCCCACGCCCCATTTTGACTGCCAGAGGCACCGCGAGCTGGTTCTTTGCTATTTCCAGGAGGTCCCCGCGGGCCAGATTTAAGCACCCTGCAGGCCAGATCCAGCCCGCGGGCCTTAGTTTGACACCCCTGTCTTACACCATCTGAACTGAAAAATAACTTGCTGCTGCTATCAATCAAATATTGAAAATTTTGCAATGACTATATAGCCTCCTATATAATACTTTTATTTTAAAAAAATTCCAAGTGTGTGAAAAGTATAGAATTGTAATAAAAAATACCACAAAAATGCTAAATGAATATATTTTTTTAAAAAAAATTCTCATTACTTGATGCAAGCTTCTTCCAAGGAGAAATTATTTGCTATTTTATGTTAATATGATAGAACAGTGCAAACACTACAAAATTGTATCTCGGATATGAATTAAATACATTTGTTGTCCTTTCTCTAATTTAATTTTAAATTTCCCCCCAATAAAAGCATTTTGGTATATAGCTTTAAATTCATTTTGCCAATATCAAGTTATATTTCCTTTTATTATTTCTGAAAGCAATCGTGCAAAAGCATCTGCGGTTATTTGAAATCCTGTGCAATAAAACAGATGGCCACATATGATAAAAACCTATATCTCATTTCAAGCATTTGGCAATGGGAGCATAGATTGGATCCATGCATTGACATTAAAAATTGCCAAGGAGCTAAACTGAGTTTGCAGTAGCGCTTCAAAAGAATATTTTTTTAAAAAAAACCCAAACTTTTATCAACAATTTTGTGTGATTCAACTCTGAGACCGATAAGTCTTACTCCCCCCATGCTGGGAGGGGTGGAAAAGGCCTATTTTTCCTTGGTAAGGTCGAAGGAAGGAAGTTGCTGTAGAAACGGGGAAGAACATGGGTTTTAGAAACATTGAAAAATGCCTGAGCATCTCAGATGAAAGAGGAAACTATCAACCATTCCTAGGATTAATTTTCTCAGACTGCAAAAACAAATTTTGGGAAATGCCCTGATGCCATCCTCTTTAGATTACCGTATTTTTCGGAGTATAAGACGCACCTTAGTTTTTGGGGAGGAAAATAAGAAAAAAAAATTTTGCCTACCAGCATCCATCTGGCTAGCGTCCTTAGCAAACAGCCTGGAACGGGTATATTAGCCTTGCAAAGGTCAGTTTTAAAGTCTGCTTTTTCAGGCTTGCAAAGCTCAGTTTGAGAGGTTGTTTTAGCCTTGCAAAGGTCTGTTTGAAAGGCTGCTTTTTCAGCCTTGCAAAGCTCAGTTTGAAAGGTTGTTTTCAGGCTTGCAAAGCTCGGTTTGAGAGGTTGTTTTAGCCTTGCAAAGGTCAGAGGCTGGGCGGGGCTACATTCGGTGTATAAGATGATAAAAAATATGGTACTATCTGAGCTTCGTGATTCATCAAAGAAAATCCTGCATTAGACAATGTTTTGCCATTGTTTGGTTTTTGTTGCCAATCATGCATTTGGAATAAAATAATGGGAAATAAAGGTAGATACAGACTAGATAACCTGAATGTATTTCCCCAGGAAATCAGTGGGATCTAAACTTAGCATATTGAGCCTAGATCTAGCCCAGGGGTGTCAAACTCGCGGCCCACGAGCCGGATGCATCACGTGCTGGCCCCGCCCCCGCCCGATTTAGCGAAGAGGGCAAAAGTCCCAATACGTCACATGATGCCGCCATGACACCGTGAGTTTGACACCCCTGATCTAGCCCAATCTATACCCAATAGGTTGTGAATTTCTGCCTATGGAGATGGACAGGTGACAGCAAAGAAAGGTTTAGAATTTTGTTTTAAAGCTCATGCTGCTTTTCTGTTTGAAATAAATGATCAAGGCAGCTAGCAAAAGAGATGTCTCACAGAGAAATCAAACCCAGCAGCAATAGAAGAATAACTACAGCAGCAAGAGATCAAATAAAACCAGCAGAAAAACATAAGATATTTTTTTATTTTATTTTTTATTATTATTTTTCAACTTTAAACATCATAATATCATAACACAGATCTACACCTATTCACATCTATTATTTTTGCTTATACAAAACTTATACACTATTTCCACATATTTACAATCTTACATCTTACATGCAACTTTATTTCTTAATCCTTTATCTTTCCTGACCCATTCGTACCATTTTGACCATACTACATAGTAGTCCGAATTATTTTGATTTTTGAGTTCAATAGTCAATCTGTCCATTTCTGCACATTTGTAAATTTTGTCCAATAATATATTCTCCGGAGGTGTTTGGCTGTTTTTCCAATATTGCGCATACGCAATCCTTGCCGCTGTAATAATATGTAGCATCAGATATTGTATATCCCTGGGGTGTTGCTTTTTTATGATTCCTAGTAGAAAGAGTTCCGGGGTGTGTTCCACTGTTCTTCCTGTGATGAACATAAGATAATTTTTATGACAGTTCGAAACACTGACTCAAAGACACTAAATAAATAAATGCCAGGTATTCTTCAGCAAACACATCCTAATTGAAAAATTCCAGGCTGATAACAAACTGCCATTTATCAGTTTAAAAATAAAGAAGAAAAGTAGTCTTAAGAAACCGCATAGATTTTCTCATCTCCCAATTGGTAATAACTACCAATATTGTTCAAAAATCCAACGAGCTCATGTTAAATCCCATGTAATTGCATTCAGAACAGGTGTTCTTAAAACATGGCCCGGAGCATCACTAAACAGCTGCTAAAATTCTTCTACCTCTCTACTCTAAAGGAGGGATTGTGTGGATTAAATCCATCTATGATCATATTAGGTGCTGGAAGAAAAGGATAAATAGTTGGAGACGGCTTCCAGCATTGTCTTCTGCTATATGACCTCCAGCTGTTGCTGTTATCTGATACCATCAAGTGCTGTTTGACTTTTTCTATCCCCCAACCAGATAAGTGAAGACAAAAACACAAGTGATGAGAAGGGGATAAAAGCTGAGGATGACATTTATGTATTTATGATGAGCTCAGATTCTCATTCTAATGGACTTGGTAAGTTTCTAAAATGGAGCATTCCGCTATTCATTTATTATTATATTTTTTTAAAAGTTTAATTCTTCTATAATATTGTTGAATGTATACATCAATACAATTTATATGTATTACTTTCCCAGAGATAGTCTCTTATTGTCACGGTGTGAATATTGTCAGTTGTATGTATAGGTGTAATGCACCCCTATTCTAATATTATGGTATGATATGATATGATATGATCTTGTACGCATGTCCACATTCCTGATCCACCATTAATCACTTTTGACTTGGCTCTTGACCGGAACAGTCGCGTTTTCTTAGCAAAGATGTAATTATTCAGGATTTATTGTTTTTGTACCGAAATAAATATTTCTATTAGACTTTTAATCTCGGCTTTATTTCTAACTGTCTGAATTCCAAATAAAGATCCAAATCGCCTCTATGAGATTTATTCTCATCTCTCAACACTTATACTCTTATTCATGCTTGTACTATTATATATACAGTACATTTATTGAATACCCGAAGGCCTTTTCAAAAAAAGAAAAACAGAACAGACAGGTACAGAAACAACCGTACAAAAATATATATGGTACATGACATCAAAATTCAACAATATCAAAATTCAATAATTAAATTTCTAAAACTAGATAACCCAAATAAAATATATCATCTCTAACTCAGCTCATCTTTCTTACAATCAATGAAATTCTTTTCAATGTAGCTGGCTCGTTATATACAGTATATACAATCATATTTTTACTGTTTATACTTTGCTTTAATTATATATGCTTGACAAATAAAACAAAGAAGCAAACAAACAATTCAAGTATATATGGTAGCCATTTCTCCACACTATTAATAGACATTCCAAATGTTTTAAATTTCAGAAAAAGTCTAAGTTACTTCAAGACCGTGGAAGACACCATACCTAACTATGCTCACTCAGTTTATGCTTTTCTTCTTGCATTTGAGTAATCAGTGATGCAGTCCATAAAGTGCAGGAATGTCAATAATTCACATTTTTCTCCCAATGGCAAAATTTATCCATGTTAAAGACTGTAAATTGATAGGTTGGCGACCTAGTCTGTTAAAAATAAACAGGCACAGCTGCATAACTTAGCATAGCTTACCATACTCTTGCATTTGTCCTAATGTGCATCCAAAATTGGACAGGTTAGGGAGGAGGTAGAATGTTGCATTTCCAGAGTCATTTAACGTCACATGTTTGTCTATGTTGTTTAGACATGTTACAAGTTAATGAGAGCCTTTTCTATTCGTTGATAAATATTTTAGATGTTTCTTCACTGAAGTTATAGATGTGACAGCTTTCCACTATACTAGATTCATTCATGAAAGTTTAATTAGCATTGTGACTGTTTCTCTGTAGAAATCTGTAAGAAAATGTAAAATGCTTCCAGATGGTTATTTTAAATGAAAGAATAATGTATTCTCCCAACATTAACAGGCAGCCCAAGCATACAAGAACCACCTGGAGCCTGTTTGGAAATCCAGAAGAAGAAAGGGATGAATGCTGATGCAGAACTGAAAGAATATTATGAGGAAGGAATCGTAGAAAAAGAAGAAGGAAATAAATTAGAAGAAAATACATGTCACTTGAGAAATAGCTTGTATAGTGACATACTTAGGGATGTCCCGGAAGCCAAGAGTGAAAATGTCAGCTTCTCAGAGGGACCACCCTTGCCACCACGAAATCAATTTTTTGCCAGTAAACAAAGTGAATGTTTCTACTTATATTCAGGTATAGACACACAGAATAACACTAAACATTTATATAAGGTGACCAGACGTCCCACTTTTGGTGGGACAGTCCCGCTTTTTAATAATTTGTCCCACATCCCTCAGCGTTTCAAAAAAGTCCCGCTTTTTTAATTTGAATTTGCCCTGCAAACCCCTCTGCCTCCTGCCTCACCTGCCTCCTCCTGCCAGGCAGTGAGAGAAGCAGTGGCATCTTGCCTGTTCGTCGCCGCAGAGCCAAAGAAGCTGGTGGCATTTGTGGCGCGGGGCTTCCCCCACCCGCTTTCCCCGGCCGCCAGGACGCCGCCATTTGCGTTCTTTTGCCCTCTGCACAAGCAGAACGCTTTGCGCATGCGCAGAGGGAAAAAGAACGCAAATGGCAGCGTCCCGGTGGCCGGGGAAAGCCCTGTGCTGCGAACGCCACCGGCTTCTTCAGCTCTGCGGCGACGAACAGGCAAGACCGCACTGGTAGGAACCCACCCCTGGCTGCGATGAAGGGGGTGTTTGGGGGGGGTGCACAAAGCTGCAGGATAAGAGAGATGGACCCCTCCCATCTTGCTCCCCTAGAAACCCCCTCCCCGTCAATGGTGTCCCGCTTTACAAATATTAAAATCTGGTCACCTTACATTTATAGCAAAATTTGAAAAATATTCAAGATCCCGGCTACATCAGATCAAAACCATATGTATTCTCTCATTCTCTGCTGCATAGAATCTGAACCAGCAAACTAATAAATTAATTAGCAGGCCTGGAAGAAGACCATATTCCATGGCAGCTTCCTAATTATTGCTATCAATTCTGTGTTTGTGTTCTGGAGTTTGATTCAGTACCATTCATTGTCCTATCCCCATTACACTTATTGATATGTCCTATAGTAGGGGTGTCAAACTCAAGGTCCAGGGGCCGGATCTGGCCTGCGGGGCTGTCCTGGAAACAGCAAGGGACCGACCCACAGTGCCTCTGCCAGCAAAAATGGAGCTCGGGAGGACCGTATGCAGCCCTCCCAAGCTCCGTTTTCAGCTGCAATGGCCTCCTGCAACCCTCTGCTAGTGAAAACAGAGCTCGGGAGAACCACAAGCACTCAGAGTCTTAAAAGAATCCTGACTCTTTCTATAAATTTGTCTGCACTGATGGAAGATGGAATTAAAAGGCGATTGGAAAGAATCTGTCATGGCTTGCTATAATACCAGATTTGCACATGGCTGCATTGTGCTTTAACAAATTTGTGGTGTCATGCAACAACTTGAAGCAGTTACATTCCGAAAATGAAAGCAAATCCCTCTGAATTCCTTCTGAATAAATCAGTCTAATTATGCAGTCCCCACGAAACATCAAGGTAGTTGGTAAAACTTATCATTTTAGAAACTTTCATATTAGGGAAAGTATCTGTAATTAGTCATCTTTCTGCTAAATCTTATAGCGATCTGGCAAGTAATTGAGGCGTGACACAAGGGTAACAACTCATAACTCTTTATTCAGGCTTTAACATACCCAGAACTTGTCTGAGGGAAAAACACATTTGACAGCTCCTTAAATACCTGCAGAACAACAAGAGCAGCCAATCAGCGATTACCAACAACTCTGCCCCTAGAGCGGCCCCTAGAGGGACGCCAGAACACTGCACTTTTGGGGGAAACTAACTTGCAAAAGGCTCTGTAAAATAGCTGAATATCAACTGGAAAGGTAGTTAACAAACCAGGCCAAAGTAATCAAACAGAACAATATGCCTCCTTCATTTTATTCTTGAGGATCTAATATCACACCAGCAGAATTTCTACCTCTTGCTCATCCACTGACTCTTTTTATGACTTTTACTTCCTGGGTAGATCTTTTGAAACTTCCATTAAAACGATGAAGAATAATGAGCTTTCTATATTATTCCTTAAATGTTCAGAACATAGTTTATAATACCCATTTTCACTCCAGTAGAAACTCAGATGTTGCAGCTTAAAGAAAATGATTTCTGACATGAGGAATTTACAAAGCTAGCTATGGATCTTGACATAGAAGCGATAGATAGATAGATAGATAGATAGATAGATAGATAGATAGATAGATAGATAGATAGATAGATAGATAGATAGATAGATAGATAGATAGATAGATAGATAGATAGATAGATAGATAGATAGATAGATAGATAGATAGATAGATAGATAATACAAAGACATGAAATGCATTCATACCAATCATTCCAGTGGTGGGATTCAAATTTTTTAGTACCAGTTCTGTGGGCGTGGCTTGATGGGCTTGGTGGGCATGGCTTGGTGGGCATAGCAGGGGAAGGATACTGTAAAATCTCCATTTTCTCCCAATCAGTTGGGACTCGGGAGGCAGAGAATAGATGGAGGCAGGGCCAATCAGAGGTGGTATTTACCGGTTCTCCAAACTATTCAAAATTTCCGCTACCGGTTCTCCAGAACTGGTCAGAACCTGCTGAATCCCACCTCTGAATCATTCTTATTTAGCAGTTGTGATTAGCAACACTTTGTTAGGCAAAGTGGTTGTTAAATGAAACCATGACTATGGTTAGGATCTTATGTCACCTTTCCTATGCTTTATAGACCTGTGAAGGTTGTAAATGTGAGGATTGGTCAAAAAGTAATTTTTTCATTGTTTGTGGTAACTGCAAACTGTTCACTAAACAAAGTAGTCAATAAATGAGGATTACATGTCATTACGAAGGTCCACATTGGTGGACTTATGTCAAAACTTTCATTCAAACAAGGTGTTTAATAACATTAGTGTCGTTCTGTTTGTTTCAGCCTTGAAAAAAGTAGAAGGCCAAGTGGAAAATAAGGGGACAGAGGGAGAGCCTAAGATAAATGATTGTTCTGAGGAAATAGATGAGGAAGATCCATACACTTCTGCTGCAGTAAATGATGGGGTGTATGATGCCATTATGGAGAACCAACTTCAACAGCAAAGGAAAGGTGGTAGATCCTTTATTATGAATCGGCCACCAGCACCTGCTCCACGTCTCTTGTCTGCTGCTGTGAAAGAGGAGAGCACTTCTTACATAGCTCAAGGTAACACTCATTGGCATTCAATGTTCAAACGTTTTGATGAACTTTTGCTGGAAATAAACTTCCACTTGTTTATTTCTGACCATCTGTCAGACTTCATTTCAAGCACAGTAATAAATCTTGACTTTCCAAACACTTCAGCCCACATTCAGCAACTTGCTTACAGAAGCACCTCACAGACGCAAGACAGCCAGATGTTCTTGCAGACAAAATGGAAGTCATATGAGCATGCAGAAAACCTGCCTATTACCAAGCACAGAAATCAAGTCCAGTTCTAGAGGTATAAAGAAGGTCCCACACCTAGCAAAATTTATGCCACAAGGAGGCAAATCGGTGCCCCCCAAATGTTTTGAGCTTTTTTAGCAAGGAAACTACTGTTCATCTGTGGGTTTGTTGTGGCCCGCCAGCTGCCAACGGAGCTGGCGGCAGACTTGGATGAGAAGGAGGTTGGGGAGGAACTTGGGCCAGTTCTGGAGTCTGCGGAAGGCTCTGATGGATGCTCTGCATCGGAAGCAGAGATAGAGCCAGGGCCGCCCGACATTTCCCAGCCACCAGAGATGCAGCTGCCTTCGGAAGCTGAGATAAGTGGGGAAGAATAAGAGCTGGGAGGAACAACCTGTTCCAGATGCACATATGTGCAGAGCTGTTAGGAGAGGAGAACAACTGAGGACAAGGAGTCGACTCAGGAAGCAAGGCACAAATAGATGCTGAATGGCCCCTCCCTGGCTGGGGAATAAATAGAAGGAAAGGGGAGTGGTGGTTATAGGAGACAACCATTCAGATTTTGGAAGATTTGGCTCATTGTGTTTCGTGCCTCAAGAGACTGCTTGCCAGGACTTAATTTGCAGCCTTTTGGCTGGGAGCTCCCAGCCTGCCAATTATCTCAAGGAACTGATAAGGTCTGTTACTGCAGTTAACTCTTTGAAAGATTATTGCCTGGACTTTTCAGTGTGTGAATCAGTGGTGGGTTCCTACCGGTGCGGTCTACTCCGCCGTTCTGGTAGGGGCCCGCCGATTGCGCAACGGCTCCGGTGCTTTCTTTGCTGGTTTGTGCGTGCCGCCATCTTTTTGGGGGAATTTTTCACGGTTTTTGGCTCTCTGTGCATGCGCGGAAGTGAAATTATCCTTCTGCGCATGCGCAGAGAGCTGAGATCGCATGAGAGGATGCGCACATGTGCACAACATCGCAATGCTCACCGGTAGCAGAAGGTAAGAGGAATCCGCCCTGGTGTGAATGCCATTAATTCACAGGATATAAATAAAGAGGAGGTTTTGGGGACAAGGAGTCTGTTTCTTGTTTCTGCTAAGGCTGGGTCAGAACAGGTTTGAAGGAAGCAAAGATGACAATCCTCTGACTTATTTCTCATATTTAACTTGCATAGCACATGGAGATTTAAAGACCAGTTCAGGAAAGGGAAAATATGCAACTAACACATGCACAGACACCCATTTTGGGGAGAGAGGTTTTTTTTCCTATTTTATTTCAGTCTACCAGATTGAACAGTCCACAACTGTTCCTTCTGTAGACAGCTATATCATTACCCATTTTGCTATTGTCCATAATCCATGTAGGATAAATACAGTTAGTCCTTGACTTACGACACAATTGAGCCCAAAATTTATGTTGTTAAGTGAGATGTTTATTACGTGAGTTTTGCCCCATTTTACGACCTTTCTTGCCACAGATCTTAAGTGAAACATTGCAGTTGTTAAATTAGTAACACAGTTGTTAAGTGAATCTGGCTTCCCCATTGACTTTGCTTGTTCAGAAGGTCACAAAAAGGGGATCATAGGACACTGCAACCGTCATAAATATGAGCCAGTTGCCAAGCTTCTGAATTTTGATCACGTGATCATGGGGATGCCACAATGGTCATAAGTGTGAAAAACGGTCATAAGTCACTTTTTTCAATGCCATTGTAACTTTGAATGGTCACTAAGTGAACTGTTGTAAGTCGAGGACTACCTGTATTGTATGATATAGCAATATCTCATCAAGATCCAATCTACATCCACTAGAGTGCAGATTCAATCTATCCCCTTTCCATTTTTAAGTGGTGGTTTTTTTTTATTGTTCATTAAAACATTACAATATTGGGTCCAATTTTATGGTGTCAGGGAAATATTTGAGAAAGCATATTATTTCCTTATGCATTGTAAAAGGTTGCTGCGTATTGGCTCAGGCATATCATCTTTGGAAGCTAAAGTTAGTATCATTTAACTACAGACAGGTGCAATTTTGCTTACAGCTTAGCTATGACTTTTCAGAGCTGTTTCAGGCCTGAGGGAGATGCTTCGGTGTCTGTTCTGAGTGACTCATTGGCATCCTGGATATATAGTTGATAGTGTGAAAAATCTGCCATCTGAAGTTCATGCTTATAATTATAAGTCTGTTCCAGCCCATTTTCCAATAGGTATCTGATCTACAATTCAAAGTCACATACATACTCACTTCCTCAGAAATGGACTTATGTGGTCACTGAGCTTATGTCCAAGTTATTATGCAGAATAACAGAACAATACAGTTAGAAGGGACATTGGAGATCTCTAGGTCAACCCCTTGCTCAGGCAGGAAATCCTGGACAAACTTTCAGGTTGTCCAATCTCTTCTTTAAAACCTCCAGTGTTAGACTTCCGGTTTGGAGCGCTCCATCGCGGACGTCCCTTCGTTGGACGCCTTTCCGATCTTTGTTAAAAGCTGCCAGAACAGCTGTCTGGCGGCTTTGAAATCTCTTCCCCGGGCAAATGGGAGAGATGAGAGCCTGACAGGTGGGGTAGAGCCCCCCCAGCGCCCTAGGAGCCATCTGGTAGGGCGTGAAGGGAGAGCTCCCCATGCAGCCTGTCTCCAGCTCCGAAGATCAGGAAACCTCCGTCTTTGCGGAGCTAGATGGAGTGACCAGCCGCTGCTTCAAGAATGGGATTTATAACTACATTTAAACTATAGAAGCAGACAGAGAGAAACAGGCGTGAGATGGGCAAGTACTGAAACCTCTTTTTTTCTTTTTTTTCAACTCCTGGGTAAGCTTTCACTTCGGCAAGGGAACAAAGGAAACAGAGTAACAATATGGCGATTGAGAAGTGAAAGTGACTTTCGTTTCCCCAGAGGCTTTTTTTCTCTCTCTCTCTCTCTCTTATGGAAACTTTTAACTTAGAAAAATGGTTTTTTCTTTCTCTGTCTCCTAACTCTGGATTAAAGTTATAACAGAAATATTTCCAATAATAAAAGACTACCTGATTTTTAAACTGGAAAGAACTTTAACAGGCACCTGGCTTTCTTTCTTTTTCGTACTCTTTTGAAACACCAATGGCTTCAAAGTCTGGAAAGATTGTTTTGACTAAAAGAAATGACTATTCATCTGGATATATTTCTAAAATGCAATTTAACACTGAGCTAACACCTCCACAGCCTTTGACACCTGAAAATTTATTAAATAATTTAAAGATTATGAAACATGAACTTACTTTGGAATTTAATCAGAAAATAAGCGAGATAGACAAAAAAATGCAGGATGCTTTGAAGAATATGAATCAACAACTCAGATTTGATGTGTTAGAGGTTTGCAAAGGTTTAGCAACAAATATTGAAGTTTTGGCAGAACGTATTGAAACAAATAAACAAGCTTTGGCAACCTCGGTGAATTACATAGACAAAATCCAAAATGATATTGCAAACTTTGAAAAAGAGGTCTTGATGACACAGTTCAGATCCATGGAAGTTGCTATAAGGATCAGAGTTTTGAAAGAAGGATTATATGAAAATTTAAAAGGCAGGATGGTTGATGTACTGGATCAGGTGTCTGGAATTTCCAAAGTGGAATTGGCTACACAAATCGACAAAATATACAGAATCAATTCGTGGTACGCTAAACAAAAGCATTTACCAAGGGACATTGTCATATATTTTACCACAAGAGCTTTACGGAATAGAATTATACAAGCAACGTTTAACAATAATCTTATGGTGAATGGTCAGGAACTAAAGATTTGGAAAGAAATCCCCTCTAAAATGCTTAAAGCCAGAAAAAGCTATACTTTTTTGATTGATGAATTTAAGAGATTAAATTTACAATATAAATGGGAAGCGCCAGTTGGAGTAGCAGTAAAATTTTCTGGAAAAAGATATCGGCTCAACACGATAAAAAAAGCTACTGAATTTTATGTCAATGTTTTAAAGGCTGATATATCCAAGATTCCAGAGGAAGGATGTATGAAAATAAAAGAGGAGGAGGAGGGGAAGCCATCTTTGATGGATCAAAAGGAAATAGATTCAAAAACACAAAAGGAGTGCCAGAACCAGATAGCCGGGGAAAAGGAGATGGAGATCTGGGATCAGATGGGAGACGAGTCGACAAATCTGAATTTACTGAACTATTAAAAGATGAACTATCAAGATACAAAACGATGTGATGTTGAAATATATTGGACGGATAGAGATTAATATGATTGCATTTTTCCTTTTCCCTACTTAATGATTACCTATGCAATATTTAGCTAAGTTTTATATATCTTTGAGGTTACTTTTAATGTTAATTATATTAGATATATATAGTTTGTTGAAGATTTGTTTATTCTTTTTCCCTTTCTTTTTTGTTTATTGAAGTTAGTAAGTTAATTTAGAATAATATTATGTTATTAATATTATGATGAAATTCAATATTTAATGATTACTTATGTAACATTTAGTCAAGTTTTATCTTAGAGGTTATTTTTAATGTCAATAATATCAGTTTAAGCATAAGCCTAAATGTGTAAAGTCTATCACAAAATATTAGTTTAAGATTTTTGTATTTTATACTTAGTTATTATTTATATAACATTTACTTTGTATTAGATAGAGGATTGAAGGGAGGAGGTAGGAGGTTTGTTTGTTTGTATTGTTAAAGAGATTTCTTTTTCTTTCTTTTTTTTTTATTCTTTTTTGTATCTTTACTATTGTATACAAATGCGATATATTATTAGTGTATAATCTGGAGTTGAAGTTTTTTTAAAAAATAGTGTTCTTTTTTTTTCTTTTTTCTTTTCTTTTTATTAACAATTTAAACTTATTATTATGCCCTGTATTATCTCTGGGAAGTCCGGGGGGGGAGGTGGGGAGGGAAGGGGGCGGGTTCGGGGGGGGGGGAGAAAAAAACAAAAAATGTTTGTACTTTATATTTAATATTTTGCTACTACTTATGTAATTTTGTACTAATAAAACTTTTTGGGGGAAAAAAAAAAAACCTCCAGTGTTGGAGCACTCACAATTTGTAGAGGCAGATCATTCCACTGATTAACTGTTCTAATTGAAAAATTATCCTTAATTCTAGGTGAGATGTCTCCTTGATTAGTTTCTATCCATTGCTGCTTGTCCTGCCTTCAGGTGCTTTGGAGAATAGGTTGACTCCCTCTTTGTGGCAACTCCTTAGATATTGGAACACTGCTGTCATGTCACTCCTAGTCTGTCTTTTCATTAAACTAGACATACCCAATTCCTGCAACCATTCTTCATGTGGTTTAGCTCTAATCTAATCCTCTAATCCTCTAATCATCTTTGTTGCTCTTCTCTGCACTCTTTCTAGAGTCTCAACATCTTTTTTATATTGTGGCGACCATAACTGGATGCAATATCCCAAGTGTGGCCTTATCAAGGCATTATAAAGTGGTATTAACACTTCAAAAAGATTTAGTCTTAAAGTCATGGTATTGTAGGTCAAATTTTCATGTCTGCTGTGGTGACCAATTTTTAGGTTTGCATATGCTGTCCCAATTTTTAGGTCTACATATGCAGCAGGTTATTCTTCCGTTGAATTTAATATTTTGTGGAACTGATAATCTAAACTAGAGGAAATATATAGGATTTTTAAAAATCATGAACAGACTACACTCCAATTAGCCAGAAACTGGGGAGACAAATCTCAAAGCATTGTGCACTACTAAGTAAAGTTATTCTTCCTTGATATTTGGTAGATCCAAATGGTTTCTCCATTTTTTTTTCGGGGAAGTTCTTATCTTGCCTTATAGTGATACCACATAACTCTAGGAATTTGTGGAATATTGAAATGATGTGGACAATTGAACTTATTCATGTTCTTTCTCTTTTGGTAGTCATAAGTCAATCTTGTATTTGAGAAATATTGAGGGCAATGCAGAAGAACAAATAGCAACTACTTGAAAATATTAAGTAGTCCACTTAAGAATAGTTCTTCCTATAGTTATTACATTCCCTCAAAACAGTCACTTCTCAAATCTCTTTAGCAGTGGAAGTGGTGCAGTGGCCACTTTGTTGAAAACAGCAAACAACACAGCTATTTGTGTTCTTTTGCCCTCTGCGCATGCGCAAAGCATTCTGCTTGCACAGAGGGCAAAAGAACGCAAATGGCAGCATCCAGGTGGGAGGGGGAAAGCGGGTGGGGGAAGCCCCGTGCCACGAATGCCACCGGCTTCTTCGGTTCTGCGCCAACCAACAGGTAAGAGCGTACTGGCAGGAACCCACCTCTGTCTTAGGTGACAGAACCAACCTAATCCCAGACCACATATGTGCCATGCTGGACCTCTCCCTGACCACTACTTATTTTAAATACAACGAAGGTTTTTACAGACAAAAATTCAGCTGCACCATGGGTCCACCTGTGTCCCCCATTGTGGCCAATGTCTACATGGAAGAGGTAGAAACCAAAGCCCTATTGTGTAAAGGGAATTCAACTGGACAAAGTTGTAGAAAGTTCTAAAAAATAAAACCAAACTGCACCGTAGGCTTTCTTCTTATACTCTGTTTTTAAGAGACTTGGGTGTTCTATCAAGACACTAGAATTGTGATGGATAATCAGCTTTCTTGTTTTCCTGCTGCTACTAGTAACTTCTTAATTTGCTTTTTTGTTATAGTCTTTCAGCAAAAGGTGACTAGGACTCATGCTGGTAATGAGAAGCTGTTGAATGCTGTCAGGAAACCAGGTACAGAATTAAATACTTTTGTCAATTTTGCTATTTTTTTTAAAAAAGTAATATAAATATACTTTAATGGCAATACAGGATTAATTTCTCTTATTGTCTATAATCAGCCTGGTATGTTCAGCCTTATTAGAACCTGCCAGAATTCAAAGCCAATATGATTAATGTACATGCTGGATGAGAACTGTGGGGATTTGCAGTCTCGTCACATCTGGAGAGAACCAGGTGGGATAAGGTGGGAATATAGCATGCAACAGTGAAAAGCACAACTATCGACACAATTATTCATTATTAATTGGTTTCACCAATGCAAATTATTGCACAGTCCTGGGATATAACTATAGACAAGGCAGGCAGGATAGCCACCTTGAGGTTTGCAGACACAGAAGTCTCAAGCCAGTCCTTCTGTCTAAAAATCAAAGTTAGCAACCAGCTGCTATATTTGCTTAGACGGGATATGAAAGGAATAGCAGACTAAAGGCAAAAAAAAGTTTATATGCTGGGAATCAGGTAGCATATAAATTATCATTATGGTTGGTAACACAGTCAACCAGATGTTTAGACTGCATCTGGCATTTTTATTTACCTACCAAGCAGAGGTGGGTTCCTACCAGTTCGGACTGGTTCTATAGAACCGTTAGTAACTTGGCGGCCTGGGTCGCTGGAACCCAGCCTGCCACGCCCCGAGCCGTTCCCTCAGCAGCGCCATAGGCACCGCCATCTTGTTTTTTGCTTCTGCGAATGCACGGCGCGTCCCTGAGCAAACCAGCAGTAGCAGAATCCGGAACCCACCCCTGCTACCAAGGATCTGTGATAGGCAGATCTTGTTTAATAATATTAACGGTATCATCACAGGATGTAAGCTGTTAGCATCATCATCATCATCATCTAGTGGACAACAATTTCAATGCATAGGAACCAAAGTGATTGTAGATGGAAGCATCAAGACCCAGAAAACCTTCTTTGCTGGCATTTACTAGATGTCCATATGACTTGAAAGTAAAATTGCAGTGATTTTCTCATTGTAAAATTTCAACTTCTTACTGACTCCTAGCCTAATATTGGAAAAAGATAGCTTGTAGATTACTCCAAATTCTTAAAATCACCTCCAGCTTCTAAAATTTTCCTGCCCTGGCAGAGAGGATACATACATAATTGATTATACTTCTTTACTATTTTATAAGAAGGTGCAATTGCTTGGGGAAATCCCTGGGATGGGAACCATTCAGGATTTGATAGTTCCATATATAAAGTAAATTCAAGAATTTATATTCTGCTGGGTTTACTATAGAATCCTTCTGGTTAAAAGGGAAGATATTTTAACCATTTTGCTCTTTTATACTTAATATAAATTAATATTAATATTAATATAATAGTATCTGCTAAAATTTATCTTCTAATATATCTATTATATTTCCCTGGGTAACCCACCAGTAGTAATTTTGAAATTTGGCACTTCTAGGAGACATACAGATATTTGGCACTTCTAGAAGGCTTATAGACATTTAGAGTTATTAGGGTAAGCTCGTTTATTATCATGAATCTCATTGTCTGCAGAGGATAGCGTAGTCCATTTTTTTTAGATGCCTCCAGATTCCACTTTCTGTTAATAAAATAGCCTAAAAGAATATTCCATAGAATGTGGTTTTCATGTTGTAATAACCCTTGATCTAATTTCTGCTAAATAAATTGCATCCATCTGGCTTTCTGGGATCCTAGTTTCTTGCACACACAATATGTCATGCAATTTTAATAAGTTTAAGAAATTCTTATCAACAGTTTGAGCATTCCAACATGTTATATTTGAAACCATAATGGATAAACTATCTGAAATTGCTTAATTGTGATTTGATATGTGAGGTCTTCTTCCTAATTGTAGAATCAAGAATACACTTTGTATTTACAACTTAAGCACTGTAGTGTCAGTTTGATTTGACCTATGGGAAGCTTATCTCTTACTTGCCCTTTTACTGCCAATAACTTCATGTTTTGAACTGGATTTTACCATTGGATTGGAGCACACAGAGTAATTTCATCAGAGATTATTAGACTAATGGCATTGGTTTGTTGTTAAACAACAGAAGATACCTCTCAGCCTTCTATTAACTGAGTGATATTGCAGTTAGATCTTAAAAAGCTAAGTGCAGGTGATTCACAGGTCTTTATCTGTAAAAGAAGCAGTGGTGGGTTCCTACCAGTGCAGTCCACTCTATAGCACCAGTAGCGGCCCACTGGTGAAATCACAGTACCGGTGCGGTCAGTTGCCGGTGCTCGGGCGCCACCATTTTTTTAAAAAAAGTTTTTTTAATTTTTTAAAAAAAATTCTTCTGCACATGCTTAGAAACCTGACAATTAAGTCTTTCCCTGTCCCTTCACTTGAAAATAATAAGAAGCTCGCATTTGACACTTTTCCTTCGCTTTTGCCTAAAGCTTCCCAAAGTGGGCGTTTTCCGAAAGCTTAACCTTTTATACTGTTAATTTTATAGTTTTATACTGTCATTCTTTAGACGAAAACATTGAGGACTGTTAAAAGATACTGTTCTTTTAACAGTCCTCAATATTTTCATCTAAGGAATCCATGACTGAAACCAAAAATGCTGTATGAGACTTGCTTGTCTTTTAACGATAGCATTTTCTGCATATAAAGGTTGCTGTGTTGCCATGGTGTAACACACACTTTGTATGCAAAGCTTTTCATGTAAGGTATAAAATAGCAAAAATAGTAGTAACATCTCTCTGAAATAACTAATATATGACCGGCAAGCCACACCCACCCAGTTACATGGCTGGCAAGCCACACCCACAAAATAAACCACGCCCACAGAGTGGTAGTAAAAAAATTAGGAACCCGCCCCCGAAAAGAAGAGTCTGTATGGCTTGATGACTCTTGAAAAGGGGGCTATATAAATTATTTTCATACAGAGATGTTTAATTCATGGACCATTGCCCTTTAGATAACTATACCTTGGGAATTAGCTTTAGGAGCTATCCTTAAAAAGACATTTTTTCCTCCCTCCAAGGGCCAGGGTCAATATCATGTACTGTAAAGTATCATATATGGATGCATAACATAATGTAGCATCTTTCTGTGCTTAAGGGAAGGTGGATTGTATACTGTATATCATTATGATAGATTCTATGCATCTCTTCCTTCAGTACCACTGAGCATCAGGACGTGGATATCCCTTAAACAGGGGTCTCCAACTTTGGCAACTTTAAGCCTGGAGGACTTCAACTCCCAGAATTTCCTAGCCAGCTGGCTTGGGAATTCTGGAAATTGAAGTCCACCAGGCTTAAAGCCAAGGTTGGAGACCCCTACCTTAAACCTCATGCCCTGTATCTAGTCATGTAAAGCACAATGGTCCATGAGAACCTCATGGAATGAGACATGGTAATATACATTTTGAAGAGTCCCAATAAGGATAAAACTGGTCATTATTGCCTCCTGGTAGTTAGTATTCCTTTTTCTCTCCAAGTAGAGGGATGGAGATGGGATGGAGTAAGAGTTTTTTTTTTTAAGAACAAAATGTTGCTGTCAAGTCAATGTTGGCTTCTGGTGACTGCCTGCACAAATCCCTGCAGTTTTTTTTGGCAAAAGTTTGGAAATAGTTTTATATTGGTTCCTTCCTAGGGCTGAGAGTGACTGGCTCAACATCATCCAGCTGGCTTTGTATCTGACTATGATGGGTCTAATATTCTTCTGAAAGAGCATTAAACCAATGTCCAAAAATAGCCCAGTTGTCAGCATACAAGAAAGGCATGAAATGGGAGGAAGCCATCCATAAAGAGCCAGCCTTATCCCTGATCACTCTCACAATGGCAGGGCAGTGTGCTTGAGCATTCAGAGATAGCCCATGTAGTATGCAAAATTGTGTAAAAGTGTACAAAATGGCACTTCCAGTCTTCACAATTATAATAAAACCCATAAAAGCAGTGGTGGGTTCCTACCAGTGCGGTCCACTCTATAGCACCGGTAGTGGCCCACTGGTGACATCACAGTACCGGTGCGGTCAGTTGCAGGTGCCTGGGTGCCGCCATTTTTTTATTTTTATTTTTTTAAAAAAATTCTTCTGCGCATGCCCAGAAGCCGAGCTTCCGGCACTGCGCATGTGCTGCCTTCCTACCCCACAGTGAGTCCAAGCAGGGGAGGATGGCTGAGGGAGCGCGTGAGACGCTGAAAGAACGGGTGGCAGGAGCTATCTACATTCCCCTCCCTTCAGCAGTCCGAGAAGCCACGAACGTGCGGTGATGATCCTAGGCATTTTCACACATTTGAGGCTTCTCGAGCTGCTGAGGGGAGGGGGAATGGGCGGCAGGACCTATCTGTTTCCCTCCCTTCAGCAGTCCGAGAAGCCACGAACGTGCGGTGATGATCCCAGGCATTTTTGCACATTCGAGGCTTCTCGAGCTGCTGAGGGGAGGGGGAATGGGCGGCAGGAGCCTAGGATCATCGATTGGGGAGAAGCATTCAAGCCAGACGGAGCCTCATAGAAGAACCGCTGCCATGGTCTTGCTGCTCCCGCTGCGGGGGGCTGCGTTGCGGGTGGGCAATGCCCCCCTGCTTCTCCGGCCGCTGCCAAGCTCCCGAGGCCCACGGCCACCTGGTCACATGGCTGGTAAGCCACACCCACAAAATAAGCCATGCCCACAGAGTGGTAGTAAAAAATTAGGAACCCGCCCCTGCATAAAAGCCTGCACAACTCTTCATTAGCTGAAGCAATGAAAATGTACAGCGTACTCTTCAGTGAGAGAACCAATAATGCGCACGGGGCAAAATGCAGCCCTCTTTTCTGGTTTAAGTTGGTGCTTTGGGCAGCATTGACCCATAATTTTCTGAAGAATGCACAAGTCCTCCAGTTAAAGTACAGGTGTGGCCTAGCATTTATTCAAAAGAGTCCTAGCCGAGTGTATATATGAAGCCAATGTAATACCTGGCAAGTCTTAACCACATCATCAGTAAAATGTACTAGATCATGTCCATAGCCAAAATTGTGTCAGAAGAAGAGGAAAACACTTCTTTCAAATTACAACTAAAGACAATTTTAAGCTGTCTCAGCAATGGCCTATGGATGCAACAAGTATATTTTATGCGCAAAAATGGAAGAATACTTTGATTTCCACAATGGACGAATGCCTGCAAAAGTTGATGGAGTTCACAGAGATTACTAAACTGACTGCTTTGATTAAAGAAAAGAATACAATTAATTTTGTTTCTACTTGAAAACCGTTTCTGGGTTTTGTGCTTAAGGTGGAAAAAAATGATTTTTGCTGACTAGATAGGTTTGTTGTTATAGAAATGGCTAGTATATATTATTATATAAAAGTAAAAAGTTGAGATTGTATATTATTACCTTATTCTACTGAACCAAAAGGAGTCAATAGTCAATGTTTTTCTTTTCCTTTTCCCTGTTATCCTATATTTTTCCCTGTTCCCCTTTTCCTTTCCTGTTCTCCCTTTATTTTCATTTTTCTTTATATCTCTGTATTTTACATTTTGATAAATTAGTAAAATACTTAAACCAATGGCCTGTGGATTAAGACATAACATTAAAAAATGGTTACAAGGACATGTCTTGGCCAGGAGAGGATGATCAGAGTAGGCACCAGCAGTGGGTTGCTCCCGGTTTGGCCCGGTTCTGCGAAGCGGTAGCGCCAGCGGCAGGAGGCTCCGCCCACACATCCAGGATGCTTCTGTGCATGCGCAGAAGCGTCGTGTGTGAGTGCGAACCGGTAGCAATGGGTTTTAGAACCCACTACTGGTAGGCATGTAATGGTATCAGTAAAATCAGTCCTGACCCCTTTAATGTCCTCACAAGTATCTAACCCAGCAGTTCCCAACCTTCCTAATGCCATGACCCGCGACCTGCCCCCTCCGCGCCCCACCCCGCCGCCGCCATTTGAGTTCTTTTATCCTCTGCGCATGCGCAAAGCATTCTGCGCATGCGCAGAGGGTAAAAGAACCCAAATGGCGGTGTCCCGGCGAAGTCTCCAGATCCGGGCGAAGTCTCTGCTTGCTTCGCGTGTTGCCTCTGGGAGCTTTTTGAGCCCCGTCGTGAAAGGCATGCGCGACTTTGGCGGGGCCGGGACAGGCAGCTGCCCAGTGAGAGCCATCCCCTTCGCAGAGTCTCTCCCATCTACCTGTAGCGTTCAGGGAGAAAGGGGATGGATCTCTCCGGGCAGCCGCCTGTCCCGGCCCCGCCGAAGTCGCACACGCCTTTCGTGACGGGACTCGAAAAGCTCCCAGAGACAACACGCAAAGCGAGTGGAGACCTCGCCCGGATCTGGAGACTTCACCCGGATGCCGCCATTTGAGTTCTTTTACCCTCTGCGCATGTGCAGAATGCTTTGCACATGCGCAGAGGGTAAAAGAACCAAAATGGCGGCAGCGGGGTGGGTCGTGATGGGGGCGCGGGTTGTGGGGCGTGATATGGCCAGGATTGTGGCAGTGGGGGGGAGCTGAGGATGCCGGGGAGACCCCTGGGAAATGGTCGTTCGACCCCCAAAGGGGTTACAACCCTCAGGTTGGGAGCCGCTGAGCTAACCACTCCTACCTCAACCACAGAAGAACCTCCAAATTGGATCTCTAAAAGCAGTTAGGCTTGTGTAGGAAGCAACTGCTCTTTAGTTGCTCTGAACTTAAGCCATCCAGAGCTCTGACAGCATATTGGTTTATTTCCCTATACCCAGAGGTGGGTTCCTCCCGGTTCGGACCAGTTTGCCCGAATGGGTAGCGACCACTGGTGACGTCCGTGCGTGCCGCCATCTTTTTTTTGAATTGTTTGCAAATTTTTCCCTGTTTGGAAGGTTTCTCCTCTTCCACTGCTTGAAAAAGGGCCCGCCCGCCCGCCCCGGGTTAATACTGACCTTTATTTCTTCGCCCGAAGCACAGCTGATCAGCTCCTCAGCTGTGTTTCAGGCTGATTCCTGCTACTGAGCATGCGCGGAAGCCAATTTGCACAAGGGGATGCGCGCAAGAGAAAGAGAAAAGAGCAAGCGCGCGTGCGCAAAATGTTGTGATGCGAACTGGTGGGGAAGGTAAGTAGAACCACCCCTGCCTATATCATTTGCTGTGACTCATTTTTGCAACAGACTTACAGACAATATTTTATCTTCTCTATAAGGTTGAATATAATTTGCTTAGAAAAGAAAAAGAACACAGGTTTATCTTGGAAATGTGTGACAGACTTATTATTTGATTGCTGCAGGACATTATCTTGATAGTGTTGCATTTTCTGCCTTTATTTTCTGAACCCAGCTGCCCACTCTTAATGTAATGTGTCAGAACTTCCTGACTTGTGTTTCATAATTAGCTAATGGCATTGTGCTATCTTTTAACAGGAACGCCAATGACTACTAAATTTAATGAGAGTGAATTAATCAAGGAAATGGCCACAAATCTGAATGGTAGATGTAGAGCTCCCTCTGTCTCTCTCTCTCCCTCTCCCTCCCTCCCTCTCTCTCTCTCTCTCTCTCTCTCTCTCTCTCTCTCTCTCTCTCTCTCTCTCTCTCTCTCTCTCTCTCTCCCTCCCTCCCTCCCTCCCTCCCTCCCTCTCTCCCCCTCCCTCTCTCCCCCCTCCCTCCCTTTCACACACACACACACACACACACACACACAAACCAACTAGATATTACTTTTTCACAATTCAATGCGGTATGAATAAGTTCATTTATCAACACAATTAAATATAGAATATTAATATATATTCTAATATCTCAACTAGATGTTGAGCATGGGACAAATTTGTGTATGTACATGGTGAAGGTAGTTTGCTGCTGATCAGTGAATAATGAGGCATATGGCTAAATGTTCTATTGACAAGTAACTTTGAAGAAGAAGGATAAAATAATTTGCCTCTGAGAACTGTGGCTTACTGGACAATATTCAGTCGATCCCAGAGCCATCTGGAGACTCCAAACATCTGTTTTTATAGTCCTTGGTGAAATGGCTGGAAATGAGCAGCACAATTTCCCAACATGTTAGTTAGAAAACATTGAAAATTGTAGTGTGGCCCTTAAAGCATTGGGAAAGTGATTGGGAAACACACACATGCATGAACACACACATACACACAAGGGAAAAAAAAACCCAGGGATAAAAAATAGGGTTTCCTGACTAAGCAGGGGGTTGGACTAGAAGACCTCCAAGGTCCCTTCCAACTCTGTTATTCTGTTTGTTTGTTTGTTTGTTTGTTTGTTTTGTTTTGTTTTGTTTTGTTTTGTTTTGTTTTGTTTTGTTTTGTTTTGTTTTGTTTTGTTTTGTTTTGTTTTGTTTTGTTTTGTTTTGTTTTGTTTTGTTTTGTTTTGTTTTGTTGTTTGGCCCATTCACAAAAGTTCTCATCTTTTGCTCTCCATGTATTATATGGGGCTTGTAGACACCCAAATGTGGCCCATCCCATGTGTTCAGAAATAGCAATGCTGTGTTGAGATCAATGGTGGGTTTCTACCGGTTCGCCCCGGTTCGGGAGAACTGGTAGCAGCGGTGGCGAGAGGCTCCACCTACCCACCCAGACGTCATCACGGACATTCTGTGCACACGCAGAAGGTTCTGCGCATGCACAGAAGCATTGCACATGTGCGAACTCCATGCATGCACATGCTCCCATTCCCGAACCAATAGCAAAACCCACCACTGGTTGAGATGTATCTCACTTCCTTATCAAGAAATCCAATTCTGATGACTTTCCCTTATCATTTCCATTCGCTTTCTGCAGATAGAAGTTATGAGGACAAGGTCACATACACCACTGTCAAGCCCAATGTCCCACCAAGGCAGGAAGAACACATCTTATTCCAACAGCAACTGAAAAGGGGAAACAGTTCCATGGATGAAATGCAGAAACTCAAGCTCTGGCAAATTCATACAAGTAGTACGGAAACCACTCAGCAGGTAAATTATTCATAGATCTTGCCAATATTTATACTGAACATTTGAGGATAACATTTGGACCACTGCCAATAAATGGGATTTGTATTCCATGAGTGTCAAATGTAAAATCCTCCTTCTGGAATAATTATTGCTATTAAATGTTATACTGGGTTGTCCAAATGCTCAGAGAAAGCTCAGCAAAAAGTCTTTTGGCTACAGCAGTGTTCACCAAATTTGCAGGCAGGAAAATGGGGTGAAAGAAAATGTAAACAAATCATAAGGAGAGGACTTCCATCTGAGCAGTTATCGCCCCTTTGAATTGTATTGATATATGTGTAGACAGAAAGGCTATAAGCTACTGGATACAACAATATACAATGGAAGATTGGCATTCAAAAATATGCCTGAACCAAATTGTCACTAAATAAGTGCAATAAAACTATTCTATTCTCTTTTGAAAGAGCTTCTAAAAAAGTATCTGCCAGCAACTGAATGAGAAGTGATAGAGGAAAAATGCAAGATGTCCTATCTGCTCCATATTAATTTGAAGTACTGCATCTACAGTATATTCACCTTATGGCACTAGTACCTTGCCAATATTTCATTCCCCAATCCCTTGAAAGGAATTTAAATCCAATCAAATCATCCAAAGTTCTTAATTTTTTTGATAAGTTTATTCCATTTTTGCTCTGTTTCTTTAAAGTGTTTAGAGTTATTGGCAGACTGAAATAAGGTTGGGAAAATAAGGAAGAAATATTTTTGCCATTGGTCTAGGACTCTAGGTGGCTTTCTGGGAATTATGAAGTAAATTGTAGTCCATCAGAACTGATTAAAGCAGAAAATATCAAGGCTGATCTCTTTAAAATAATTATTTTTGCCCTTGGGAGCTGGGAAGTAATAATGATAAGGTGTTTTTTTTTTCTTGGGCAGTTTTTTCACAATTCATTTGGTAGCAAACAGTGAACTGAATGAAGCAAAAATCTTTTTAAAAGGATTTCCTTTGCTATAACTTTTATGAGTGAGCTATTAAAAAAATCTTGATTGTTTTGAATAATCAACTGCTCTTAACGATTTTTTGTTGCTTTTGTCTCTGTGTTGTTTCTCTCTAAAAAAAAAATACACCAACTCAGCGATTCTATTCTCAGAAAATACCAACGGTGGAAAAGATGTATGGAAAATTACATTTTACAAGTATTGAAACTGTTGGGTTCTGGTACTGAAGAGGCTTGAGACAGGCTTGTAACACACAGCTCTTTATTGTAGCACAGTAAGATCCAGCAAAAAGCCAGGCTGACAGCTCTTCCTTTTATACAGAGCTGTCAGATGGCTCAACCAATCAACGGTCTCCATTTTCCCGCTTGAAGAGCGGACCTTGGAGTAAACAGTGTATTCTTAATACATAACAGAAACTGTGTTATGAAAGTGGCTTGAGCTAAATTAGTAAAGACCATGGAAATAGTGGCGGATTAAGGCTCACTGGTACCCTAAGCACTGATAAATCTTGGTGATCCCCTCCTTTGTACATACTGTTGTATATACTGGGGGTTTTTTCCCTCAATTTTGTGGTGCCCCTTTTGGGCCTGGTGCCCTAAGCACGTGCTTAGTCTGCTTAATGATTAATACACCACTGCATGGAAAGACTTCTCTAGATTTTTCCAGAATGTTGTAGGCAACTGCCAAATTTTGCCTGCTTATTATCATTCTAGGTGATGGAGTATTTCAAGGAGCAACTCAAAACAGATGATGAAATTGGACTGTAAATTCCTTTACAGCAAGGATCATCGAACTCTGAATCAAGTCCTTCAATCAATTGTGGGAGAAATCGTTAAGGAAATAACTGAACTTTGATAGCACTGAGGTCTTGATTTATGGATAAGAATTTATCTGGGCAGTCTTTGGTTTATTCTGACACGTATTCATTCTGACAGCTGTTGCAGGAACCTAGAAAACATCCTGGCAGAACTCTATAGGGGCTATTCGCCAATAAACAGGGAGGAGAAATTCTTTGGGCTTGATTTTTTTTTCATAGTTACGCAATTGATTCCATTTGTATTATTTATTTAGCGTACGGTGATGTTACAATTAGCCAAGAGACCAGAGGTGGGTTCCTGCCAGTACGCTCTTACCTGTTGGTTGCCACAGAATCGAAGAAGCTGGTGGCGTTCGCAGCACGGGGCTTCCCTTGCCCGCTTTCCCCCGCCCGCCTAGACACCGCCATTTGCGTTTTTTTGCCCTCTGCGCATGTGCAAAGCGTTCTGCTTGTGCAGAGGGCAAAAGAACACAAATGGCGTCGTCCAGGCAGGTGGGGGAAAGCGGGCAGGGGAAGCCCCGCGCTGCGAACGCCACCAGCTTCTTCGGCTCTGCGGCGACCAATAGGTAAGAGCATACCGGCAGGAAGCCACCTCTGCAACAGACTACAGTGTTAGTACAAAGTAGTGGCTGTGGATTCCTTTTGTATCTTATTGGCACTTTGGAATGTAATCCTGTACCAAAATCCAAATGAACAAGGAAATGTATCTGTTAAGAAAAAAAAATCCCAAAATGTTTATATTAGAGAAGGGGTGTCAAACTCAATGCCCATGGGCTGGATCTGACCCGTGGGGTGCTAAGATCTGGCCCACGGGGCTGTCCTGGAAACAGCGAAGGATTGGCCCACAGTGCCTCTGTCAGTGAAAACGGAGCTCAGGAGGGCTGCATGCAGTCATCCCGAGCTCCGTTTTCACTGGCAGAGGATTGCAGGAGGCTGTCGCAGCCGAAAACGGAGCTTGGGAGCCCGTTTTCACTGGCAGAGCACTTGGGCCACCACAGGTGCCCCCGACATAAGTGATATTGAGCTGGCCATGCCCATGCCATCCACATCCACCCTGGCTCCCGATGTCAAACACAACCCTGATGCGGCCCTCAATGAAATCAAGTTTGACACCCTGTATTAGAGGAATATTTGAGTAAAAAAATATTCCATAGGGTAAAATTGGTGGTAAAACTGCACGTTTTATAACTATATGCATCTTACAAAATGTTTCTGTTATGCATAATAAAATGCAAATGTTTTTATACTAACACTTTCTGTCCAAATTACCAAAGATAATCTCAGATTACCAAGCCAGAAAAGATCTCCCAAATAAAATCAAATGAAATCATTATTGCAATAATAGATCAGCATAAGGAGGCTATGTTACAGTCATTAAAATAAATAAATAAATAAATCTCACAAATAAATTAAAAATCATAAAGAATCTAAGAGAATTATTGTGGGTTTACTGGAGTATAAAAGGTTAGCATGTGGAAGACCAACAAGTTTTAGAGCATTGTATGTGGCAAACTAAATACTCATTAAATCTAATTTATAACACAAGTTGTCATTTGATGAATTTTGATTGCTGCTGAACATTGTAAGTTGTAGCAGTGTTGGTATCTGAAAGCAGAAGGGTGGTGTATATACATATGCATACATCAGGGCCGGGTTGCTCTCTTACCTCGCTACCGGAGCTCTGCGCGCACATCACCACATTTGGTGTGTGCGCGCACTTACTACGCGCGCGCCGCCCTCACACGATTTTGCTTCCGCTCATGCACGGAAGCAAAATCTTGGCGAAATCTCATGAGGGGAAGCGTGCGTGCGATTTTGCCGAGATTTTGCTTCTGCGCATGCGCAGAAGCAAAATCTTGCTGAAATCGTGCGCACGCACGCGTCCCCTCGCAACATTTTGCCGAGATTTTGCTGGTCGAATCCAGCCTGCGGGGCCATCCTGGAAAATGTAAGGGGCCAGCCTATGTCGCTTCGGCCCGGTCTACCCAATGCGAAGAGGAAACATGCCAGCAGTTTGGGGAGTGGTGTCAAGGTGGCCATGCCCAATTGGCCACACCCACCCATTTGACTACGCCCAGCCGGCCCCCGAGGTCAACCACAGCTCTGATGCAGCCCTCAATGAAATTGAGTTTGACTCTCCTGCACTAAAGCCTTCATATATTTCTCATCTTAAAAAGGCAAGAAATGGTGCCATTGGTTTTCAGTATCCATAGTCAGAGACAGGTCCTAAACTTGCTGAGGGCCCTTGTGCCTACAAAGTGCCTCCTCCTGTTTAGAGGTAATTTCCCCCCCAAAAAAAAGCTTTCCTGTGAATGGATGTGACTTTCAGCCTGCAAAATATTTGTTGGCTATAAAGTTTTAAAATGTAAATTGAAAAGAATTCTGGACTCAGGTAGCATTTTCTTTAGGTAACCTACTTCTCCAATGTTTCCAAACATGGACAGAAGCATCTGCCAAAAATGCATAGCTTTAAATATAGATTTTACTTGGAAGCATAAGGAAAAAGGGCTTTCAGATTTATATAGCTGTTGAGATTTAAATATTTCTAAACCCTCTTTAGGCACATTATAGCAATAAATGTCATAGTTGGGAAATATCATAATATAATATCAATAAAACTCACAAAAGCATACCATGAAAGCATACTAATAAACCACCATTACTTAAACTTCTTGCCACTGCATTAAAAACAGAGTCATAGCCAAAACCTAAAACATAGCAATAAAACTTATTAAAGTATTCATAAAACCCATTACTCTATATACAGTTAAGGTGTCAGTGTAAGTGATCAAACCTTATTATTAAGGTTTATTAAGAGAATATCTGTAGCTCAGCATTGAATTGAGGAGTTGTTATAGTTGTTTTCTTGCAGAGGTTTCATTACCCAACTAGGCAACATCATCATTGCACTGAAAATGATAGACTTCATAAAGGATTGATATTTACACCCTGTTAAGGGTGTAGTAATAGGATGCATCAAATAACACAGTATCTTTTAGTACTAGTAGTAAAAATTAGATTTGTTTAGGCATAAGGCCATATCAGAATACAAAATATTAAGACCATATACAATATATACGGTAACCTATTATATACTTAACTCCATTACTTTTTTAAAATTTAGTGTAGCTTATTCTTTAACAATATTAGAGAAATCTAGATAGCATTAAATGAATTTTGCAAATGTGCTGAGCCTAATAGTGAGTTGTAGCAATAAAGTGTAATTTATTTTAATTAAAATAAATACATGTCTTCCTGGATCCAATTTCTTTTTGCCTTCATCAAAAACTTTTAGGATAGA